>ML303921.1:0-43733 GCA_005239505.1 Nicotiana paniculata
AGCGAAATAGAAGTTTTGTTCAGTCTTGGAAGTGATATAGGCATTTCTTTTTTGAGCCAGCTAGATATATTTTACCCACCTAATTGTTATGCATCGTAGTTAACCCCGTTGAGCCTATAATCATGTTTCTTTGGCAACCACATTACGAGCCATACCCCTTTGTTTGAATCGATCATATATTTGAACCTTATCACCTCTCATAAGCACTGGAAATGTTATGAAATATGGAAAAATTAAAGTGTGGGGTGGTAGGTTGGTTTTTGAGGGGAATAATTGAAATAAGGAGAAAGGTGCACTGTTTTGAAAAGTAAGAGTCACTTGAGAAAAAAAAAAGAGAAAAAGAAAAATAAGAAAAAAAAATATAGAAAATAAATAGTTGTATTGTTGTGAAAGAAAAATATATATATGTGATGACTCTTAATGTAATTGTGCTTAAAGAAGTATGGGGTACTAACGTTGATGTGAAGGTGGAATTTGGCTTAATATAAGTTTGAGGTTGAATGCAAAAGTATATGTATTAATGTACTTAGGGAGGTGTAGTCACTCTTATATCCAAATGTATCCTAACCGTCCCGCAACCTACATTACAACTAAATAAAGTCCTATTTGATCCTAGACTGAATGAACTCGATTAGTAGAGTAGTACACTATGGGCAAGCCTATGGTGCATCTTTTGTGGCATATGAATATTATTTCTGAGAGCGAGTGAATTCTTTCTATCTTGATTTCCTAAGTGTTCTTAAAATTTTATTGTGTGTGGAACTAGCTCTTTGATTTGGTGAGGGAACATGATTCATGAAGGAAAGGTAATGTTGTTGACCTCTATGTTAGAGTAGTGAGTGGATTGTGAATAAATCATGGTATATGTGAGTCGACGATTGAGGCAAGGATGTGACACCTCTGTGCGTGAACTGTCTTAAAAAAGAATTCTTGATATAACGTGTTAAGGGATTTGCTTAATAAGTTGTGTACATAAATGTAGTTTGATTGCTCGAGGACGAGCAAATGTTTAAGTGTGGGGTATTGATGCGTGGCTAGAATTCATGGTTTAACACGTTATGTGCCTTACATTTTATGTGCGTTAATGATAAAAATACACTTTTTATGTGCATAATGGAGTCTATTTCATGTGTAGGTGAATTGGATATGGAAGCTGAGCTAAATGGATGCAAATACGTCAAAAATACGCTCAAGAGTCGAAAAGGAAACACCCGAGCGTTAGCCGGGCGTTTGGCCCCTAAAGCCAGGCTGGCCCTGCCGTTAGTGGGGCATTTGGCCCCTAAAGCCAGGTCTGCCCTGGCTTTAAGGGGGCGTTTGAGCCCAAACGCCTGGGTCCCCAGGTCCGGTCAATTCCGAGTTTAAAGAGTTTTAAGTGTTTCCCGGTTGGAATAGAAGTCTCCTACACGTTTAGGGTATATCCCAAACATATGAATAGACCCCAAAACACAACTTGGAGAAAGGGAGGAAGCCATTGAAGTGAAGAAAAACCTGTGGATTACTACTCAGTGAAGCAAACATTGATTCTTATAGCTTTTATTTATTATTTTGTAGTTCAATTATGCAAGTTATATTATAATTGATTCTTATGAATATGAGTAGCTAATTTTCTTAATCTAGGGTTTTGGTGGAACCTGTTGGGGGATAAACTTATTGTGATATTAATATAGTTTTGATTGGTTGATTAATCTCTATTTGTTCAACTACGTTCTTGTTGTAGTTGATTGAAGGGCCCTCAATTAGCTGTTCCTATTTATTATGTATCTACTTGAGAGAGAGTGCATATTTAGGTAGTTGTTTGAACAACATCACTTCCGGAGTATAGACGAAAGTCATAATCGAGGGTTTAGAGGTTGGATTAGAGATAACGACACCTCGAGTGCAATCTAAAGTGAACTGTAAAGCAATCTAGCTAGCGTAACTTGAGAGAGTGAGTCTAGTAAATTATCATAATTACTTAAGAGAGATTTATGGTAAGTAGAGTGTTCATGATTGATAGAGACAACTAATCAAACTATAAGAAGTATCCGAGAAGGAAGTTCACCAACGGGGGAAACCATAGCCTTAGACCTTCATCATAATTGTTTACAACACATTGTTAGTAATTGTTAGTTATTATTATTGTCAGTAAAATTAGTAAAACATCACCAATTTATATTATAAAGTCTTGAGAGAATTGATTGAGTAAAAGTTGCATATTCTAAAGACTTGATTGATACATAAATTTCCTGTGGGATCGACTCTGGGCATAATACCCCGGATTATATTTGCAATGCCTGCTTAGTCTTTAAAAGACATTGTTGAGCGTGATTAGGGAGGAAGGCCCTTCCATACAGACTGTACTCAAGGGGACATATCTCAAGAACTGGTCTATCAAGACAACTAAATCCCGACGAGCCTCGGGGTAGCAACGCTAAAACAAGCATTATTTACTGTTTTACTTACTAAATGATTTTCCTTTTCCTGCATTTTTCAATTTCTGCAATAAAGATCTTCAATGTTCAAAACAGTTATTCAATCTATCAAAGCATATTCTAAATTTCTATTACGAATATGATATTTATTGCTATTGTTTTCTCTCATTACTTTATTTATACAACATTACTATTACTTGTCTTGATGAACCGATGACTGTGACATGCAATGAGACAACGCAGCAAACGGACATTGATTCAGATGAAGACGACATACCTGACGAGATTGTCGAAGAAGTTGAGAACTTTGAGAACAAACCTAATTCTAACCTGGATGAGACCGAAGGTATCAACCTGGGGGATTCAGAAAACATCAAGGAGACTCGCAACAACATTTATTTGTCACTATCAGAAAAGAAAGAATACACAGAGTTTCTAAGAGAGTATGAGGATGTATTTGCATGGTCGTATGATGACATGACTGGTCTAAGTACGTCTATTGTGGCTCACAAACTGCCAACCGATCCAATGTGTCCACCAGTGAAAAAAGAGCTCAGAAAGTTCAAACCCGACATGAGTTTGAAAATGAAAGAAGAAGTTACCAAGAAGATCAACGCCAAATTTCTCCGAGTAGTGGAGTACCCGACATGGTTAGCCAACATTGTACCTGTTCCAAAGAAGGATGGGAATGTCAGAGTCTGCGTCGACTAAAAAGATAACTTCCCCTTGCCAAATATACACATTCTGATTGATAACTGCGCCAAGCATGAATTACAGTCCTTTGTGGATTGGTTCACTGGTTACCACCAGATTTGGATGGATGAGAAAGATGCTGAAGATACGGTGTTCATTATGCCGTCGGGAGTGTATTGTTACAAGATGATGCCATTCGGCTTGAAGAATGACGGGGCCACCTGCACGAGGGTCATGACCACCATATTCCATGACATGATTCATAAGGAGATCGAGGTGTATGTGGATGATGTCATTATCAAATAAAAGAAAGCTGCTGATCACATGGAAAATTTGGGGAGGTTCTTCAATAGATTCCGAAAATACAATCTGAAACTAAACCCCGCGAAGTGTGCATTTAGGGTTCCCGCTGGGAAGTTGCTGGGATTTATTGTGAGCCGCCGGGGGATAGAATTGGATCCGTCAAAAGTCAAAGCCATTCAAGAGCTACCACCACCAAGGAACAAGAAAGATGTGATGAGTTTCTTGGGGAGGCTTAATTACATCAGCCAGTTTATAGCACAATCTACAGTCATATGTGAGCCAATATTTAAGATGCTAAAGAAGGACGCTGCGACCGAGTGGACTGATGATTGTCAAATGGCTTTCGACAGAATCAAGGAATATTTGTCAACACCGCCAGTCCTAGTACCCCCGAGCCAGGCAGACCTTTGGTACTCTATCTTGCCATGTTAGATGGAGCTTTCGGCTGCATTCTGGGGTAGCACGATGAAACAGGAAGGAAGGAACAAGTTATTTATTACCTCAACAAGAAGTTCACTCCATATGAGGCCCGGTATTCTCTATTAGAGCGTACCTGTTGTGATCTAACTTGGGTCGCCCAAAAGCTGAGACATTCCTTCTGTGCCTACACAATATATCTAATATCAAGGATGGATCCATTAAAGTACATCTTTCAGAAGCCCATGCCTACTGGCAAGCTAGCCAAGTGGAAATCCTGCTGAGCAAATTCGACATTGTTTACATGACTCAGAAGGCAGTTAAAGGACAAGCTCTGGCAGACCATCTTGCTGAGTATCCCGTAGACGGAGGATACGAACCCCTGAAAACATATTTTCTTGATGAAGAGGTATCATTTATAGGAGAAGACATTGCAGAATCCTATGATGGTTGGAGGATGTTCTTCGTTGGAGCAGCAAACTTCAAGGGAGTCGGTATTGGAGCAGTCGTAGTATCAGAGACCGGTCAGCATTATCCGATATCCTCCAAACTCAGGTTCCCTTGCACTAACAACATGGACGAGTATGAAGCCTGCATCTTGGGGATGAATATGGCCATTGACATGAACGTCCAGGAACTGTTAGTAATCGGTGATTCAGACTTATTGGTACATCAGGTACAAGGAGAATGTGCAACAAAGAATTCCAAGATACTTCCATATGTGCACCACGTACATGAATTAAGAAAGAGGTTCACAAAGATAGAGTTCCGGCACGTCCCCAGAATGAGTTCGCCGATGCATTAGCTACTTTGTCCTCAATGATCCAGCATCCAGACAAGAATTTCATTGACCCTATTCCTATAAAGATCCATAATCATCCAGCTTACTGTGCCATATCGAAGAAGAAGCAGACGGAAATTCTTGGTTTCATGACATCGATAAGTAATTGGAAAAAGGAGAATATCCCGAGCTTGCAAATTCCACTCAGAAATGCACAGTTTGGAGATTATCCAACAATTTCTTCCACAACGGAGGAATCCTGTATAAAAAGACTCCGGATTTGGGGTTACTAAGGCGTGTTGACGCAAAAGAAGCATTGAAATTGCTAGAAGAAATTCATGCAGGGACCTGTGGCCCACATATGAAACCGTTTTTTTTTGACGAAAATTTACTTTTATTCCATCAAAATAAGACATTACAAAACTAGATTAACACTGACCGTTAAACTCTCATATCAATACATGTATATCTATACTAATTGGCCTTCTATTCTATACTAAGGCATGTTATTTACATTTTCCAATCCTTGACTCCATTTGATCTTCTTCCTTCCCTGTATATGTGTATGCATTGCAATTTCCTTGCATAATCTGTCAGCATCATATTTCCCTTTGCCAAATCTGATCATATTCCTGTCGCGCCATATGCAGTACACAACCATTTCAAACACTGTCATGGTCATCTCTGCTACACAGTTCTTCTTCTTTGCCATACTATTGATCCAACTCACTTCTTGCATCCAGCCTTGTATCTTCCTTATATGTCCTAGCCATTTCAGCATTCTTTCCCACAGTGTCTTTGTACATTGACAATTAAAAAACAAATGTTCAAAAGTTTCCTCATACTGTCCACAGAAAGAACATTCTACTTGCACTTGTATGCCAAACTTTGCAAGCCTATTTACAGTTGCTAACCTCTGATTGATAGCTAACCATAAATGAAACTTAAACCTTGGATGAATTTGTGAGTGCATGTGTATGCTTTTCCAGTCCACTTTACTGAATTGAGGCTGTAGCTGCACATATGCCTTTTTTATCTGGAATCTTCCTTGTCTCTCAAACTCTTTCAGAATTGTTGCAATGTCATTGTGATTTGTCCTCATCTTCAGTACATCTTCTTTCATTTCAATTATCTTCCTCACCACCCATGTTGCAGTTTTGGGTGTATTAATGTCTTCAATTCTTCTATTCTTTATGTAGTATATATGAGCCCATCTAATCCATAGTGCATCCTTCTTCATAGTCAATGCCCATAAGTGCTTCATCACTGGAGCTTTGTTTCATGTCTTCATGTTGATCACATTTAATCCCCCTGCTACTTTAGGTTGGCATATTCTATCCCATGATATTAGAGCTTTCCTAGTGCGTTCAGTTGATCCAGTTCACAGAAATGTACTGCAAATAGTCTCAACCATCTTCATGATCTTCTTCGGCATTAAGAATATTTGGGCCCAATATGTTTGCACACCAAATAGAACTGACTTTATCAGCTGCACTCTTCCAGCATATGACAACATCCTGGCCGACCAACACCTTATTCTATCTGTGATCTTCTCAACCAAGGGCATACATTGGTTTATGTTCAGCTTCCTAGTCGACAATGGAACTCACAAATATCCAGTAAGTTGAGTGATCTCTTCTTGACTTTGCTGATTTACCCCAGCCATATATATTGAACTTTTCTCTGCACTTGCTTGCAAGCCTGATGCCTTTGAGAATTTGTCAAAAACATTCTACAGTGCATTAATAGATTGTTTGTCACCCCTGCAAAACATTAACAAATCGTCAGCAAAACATATGTGTGTTACTCCCAACTTCCTGCATTTAGGATGATACTTGAACTCCTTCTGCACTTTCAAAGTGTTCATCTCCCTCTGCAGGTATTCCATTGCAATTACAAATAGGTAAGGAGACATAAAGTCCCCTTGACTAATACCTCTTCTAGTAGGGAAAGGTTTTGTGAGCCCTCCATTAAGTGTCAATGAGTATGACACTGTTGTCACACATTCCATAATCCATCCAATGCATTTATGAGGAAACCCAAGCTCTGTAAGCATCTTCTTTAAGAACTGCCAGTCAATTGAGTCATATGCTTTCTTGAGGTCAACTTTGAGGATGCACCTTGGTGATACTCCCTTCCTGTTATACCCATTGAATAGTTCATGACTGATCAACACATTATCCACTATGCTTCTCCCTTCTATAAATGCTGACTGTGCTTTTCCAATGATACTATCAATTACCTTCTTTATCCTTCTAGTAAGTAGTTTTGCAATAATTTTGTACACAGTAGTACAACAAGCTATTGGCCTATAGTCTTTCACTGTCGTAGGAGCTGGTCCTTTAGGAATCAATGTTATAGCAGTACAGTTCCAAGCTTTCTGCATCTTACTTGTCTTGAAAAAGTATCTCACTGCCTCATATACATCTTGCTTGACTTCCTGCCAGTGCAATGTAAAAAATTCAACTGGAAATCCATCTACTCCTGGTGCTCTGTCATTTGGTATATCCTTAATTGCTTCATCTATCTCCTCATGTGTTACTTCCTTTATTAACTTCAATTGTTGTTCCCTTGATAGGCATACTCCTTCCTTGATAATCTTTGCATTTGGATAAGGCTTAAGCCCAATGTGTCCCCATGAGTTGTTTAAAGAATGTAACAAATTCATTTTCTACTTCTTGTGGTTCTGTGATTCTAAATCCCCCATGCATTGTATACAGAAGATATTGAGTTTCTGCTAGTTCTCATCTTCAACTGAGCATAGAAATACTTTGAATTTGAATCTCCAAAGTCTATCCAATTCACTCTCGACCTCTGTCTCAGGATTCTTTCCTCAACTGTGCTCCATTTCTCTAGTTCCTGCATTGCCATTTTTTCTTCCTCAATCAAGTCTTGGTTTAATGGACTGATCTTCAAGCTCTTTTGTACATATTCTAGACTCTGTCTTACTTGATTTAGTCTTCTCTCATATCTCATCATCTCCTTATTCAATCCTTTTGACTTCAACTTCAAATCCTTTAATTTTCTCCATATTCTGTCCATAGGATCACAATTTTTACTCTGCTTCCATACATTCTCTACCATAGGTTTGAATTCACCGTGCTCCATTGTCACCATATACATTTTAAATGGTCTGTTGTAGATATTCTTCCTTTTCCATACCTGGATCACTATAGGGGAGTGATCCGATACTCCAGGTTCCAAACAATCAGCTTCCACATGTCCATAATCTCTGATCCATTCAAAGTTTCCAAGCACCCAATCTATTCTACTGTATACTCTGTCGACTGCATGTTGCTTGTTACACCAAGTGTAAAAACAACCTTTTGTCTTCACATGAGTTAGTTGTAATGCATCAATGCATTCTTTAAACTCCTTTATCTTATTCATAGTAACTGGTTGCCCCAGTCTATCATTTGAACACATAACATTATTGAAGTCCCCACTTATGATCCATGGCATTTGAATCAATCCCCCCAGTATTTCCAGTTCCTTCCACAAACTAGTTCTCTCCTGAGCTTTGTTCCTAGCATACACCACTAATAACATTATCTGATTCCCAATTGTTGCATCAGTTACCTTAAAATGGATACATTGCTCATTGACTTGTATCACATCCACTGATAGGTTTTGTTTCCAAATAAACCATATTCTACCATTTTCAGCCTTCTCATAATTGCATCTGTAGCCCCAATCCTTTGCTATTCTATACAGTATTTTTTTTGACTTTTTTTCTTTAACTCTAGTTTCCAGACATCCTAGGATATCAATCTTATTCTTTTGCAAAAAGATTTTCAACTCTTTTTTCTTGTAGGGCTTATTAAGCCCTCTTATGTTCCATGTACTTATAATCATGGTGGTTGTTGTACCCTCTCTTGATCCATTCCTCCTCCCTGTTCTACTGTTTGAACCAACACTGCAAATCTATTTAGATCTACATTCTTGCTATAGTTGCTTATGGATTGATTCTGTTCTTCATATTCCCCTGTACTCATTACCATTTTACCTCTTTGAGTAGCAACACTGTGATGTACTCTCTGATCATTCTCTATAGGTTCCTTCACCTCATTTGATACTTCACTCTTCTCCTCTTGTGCTTTTTGTTCCTTTGGTTTCCACTCTTGAATGATTCTCTTTCTTCTTCTAGGCAGCTGAAATTCTTCATTCTCCTCCTTTTATTTAGCTTCCAGCATTCCATAAGTTCATGTCCAAAATGCAAGCACTCAGAACAAAATTTTGGTCTCCATTCATACACTATTTCCTGCTGTTTTACACATATAGGAGTAATGATTTCAACTGTATCCAACAAAGGTTTTGTGATATCCACTTTCACGAGCACTCTTGCATAAGATATCTTCCCTAAGTCAACTCTGTATCTATCTGTATACATTGGCACTCCCGCAGAACTTGCCACCTTACTTAAAGCATCTGCAGTCCAGTAACCAACTGATAGACTAGGTAGTTGAATCCACAGTGGAATAGTTGTAATACACTTAGCATCAAAGTGCAAATATCTCTCCCAATTCTGCAATATCAGTGGTTTGTTATGGTAAGTATACGGTCCTGCTTGCAATACAACTTCCTTATCATCCCTTTTCCCAAATCTAAACACATAGTATCCATCTTGATGATATACACTTGAGGCTATCTACAAAGTCCCAGATTGTTTCAATGTAGTTCACCATCGATTTCTCATACAGTGTATCCGCAAGTACATACCCGATTAAAGCATTATCGCAATACTCTTTTAGTTCGTTCGCATCTTCTTCATCAATTTGTATTACCAATTACCTTTTCTATGGTTTGGTGGTACGTAATCCAACCTCATCCTCATCTGCGAGCTCCTATTTTGCATTCGTATCTCTTTTGCATGTGCCATTCTTTCCACAGTCTTTTCTGTAGTTCCCAGATCTAGATCTACTCTCGATGACCCATCTTCTGAGAATGGAAGACGGTTTGGACTCGTAGGAAGCTGGTCCTTGCTCTTCAGAGAGTCAATCACATTTTTCTCAGAATTACTGTTCCATTGGCTTCTACTCATTTCTTCTTTCTCAGCTATCTCAGTCTCATCTTCTATTGGTTGAAAACCAGTTGGTAAGAAGCTACCAAACGTTAATGGAGTAAGAGTTTTTTTCACAGTATTTACCGGCGTAACTTCTTCGATCACCGTCATAGCTTGCCTTTGCTTCCTTGCCATAGGTGCACGTTAGCCTGCCTTGGCTTATCGTGCGCCGAGAGCATTCAGCGTGTTGAGCCCTTAAATTAAATCTTAACGATTTTGTTTTAGCAAAGAAATTACTCCGAGCTGGTTTCTTTTGGATGACTATGGGGACGGACTGCATCTAATATGTTCGGAAGTGCCACCGCTGCCAGACATATGGATATGATAAAAGTGCCTCCAAGTGAGCGGAATGCAACTAGCTCACCATGGCCGTTCTCCGCTTGGGGTATGGACGTTATTGGACCAATTGAGTCTGCCACTTCCAATGGCCACATGTTCATTTTGGTCGCCATTGACTACTTCACTAAATGGGTCGAAGCAGCCTCCTCCAAAGAAGTTACTAAGAAAGTCATGGCCGACTTTGTCCGCGCCAACATTGTTTGTCGGTTAGGGGTTCCCGAGTCAATCATCACCGAAAATGGTTCTAATCTCAACAGTGACTTGATGAAAGCTATGTGTGAAACTTTCAAGATCAAACACAAGAAATCCACAGCATACACACCTCAGATGAATGGAGCCGTAGAGGCCGCTAACAAAAAACATCAAGAAGATACTAAGGAAGATGATAGAAAATTTATCATTCGCACCACTGTCCGCACATCAACAGGGGAAACTCCCTATATGCTAGTTTAAGGTACAGAGGCTGTAATTCCTGCCGAAGTGGAGATTCCATCTCTAAGAACTATACAGGAAGCTGAGCTCAGTGATGCAGAATGGGTAAGAAGCAGTTATGAACAACTAGCACTCATAGACAGGAAGAGAATGAATGCGGTATGTCATGGTCAACTATATCAGAACAGAATGGCCAAGGCCTTCAACAAGAAAGTCAAGCCGAGACGATTCATACCAGGGCAACTGGTGTTAAAGAAAATATTTCCACATCAAGATGAAGCCAAGGGGAAGTTCTCTCCTAAATGGCAAGGTCCGTACATGGTTCATAGAGTGCTGATAGGAGGAGCATTCATGCTTTCATAAATGGACAGAGAAGTTTGGACGAAACCGATCAATTCAGATGCAGTCAAGCGCTACTGTGTGTAATTTTTATGCTTTCTCAGTGACGTAATTTGAACTACGACTGACCTGATTTTACGTTTAAGAGGGGATACGTAGGATGCCCTATGGGTTCGGTCACAATTCAATAAAAATCTATTTTTCCCCGCAATTGGAAACTGGGGCAGAATTTTGAGGAGGACCCTCAAAATTCCGAAGGATGTTCAGCCAGTCACCGCGTGAGCAACAGTCAGAGGCGCCCACCCAGCAAACCAGGGGAGAATTTTGAGGAGGACCCTCAAAATTCCGCAGCAGGAGAGGTCGCAATATCTCAAGCCATGTCATGTTTTCAGTTCATCTAAAACTATTTTAGATTATATGCTTATATTATACTTTTACAAAAAATCATGCATATTTATTTTTTTCTGAAGCTGCTTGTTTAGCGAACGCTACCCTAATGACACAGACAATATCATCATGATTAAGCAAACAAGCCAAGTAGGGCCAGCAGGAATGCGAACTAACCTTTCTACTTTACAAAACTCACAATTTTTCTTTGGGTGCAGGCACAAAATTGCAAAAGCCCCGAAATATATTATCGCTCAAAGGACAGACATCGTTCCTCAAACTTGTCAGGCCAACACTTATTATCAGCACAAACAATGCTTCATTATCACAATGATCTACCTCAATTTAACACCAGCTAAGAATTTCTGTTTGTCCTTCCTTAAATATTGCATAAGGCTACCTTTCTTCCTTCCGAGACTAAACATTGTCTCCATCTGCATTTGCATATTGCATAAGGCTACCTTTCTTCCTTCTGTGACTAAACGCTATCTCCATCTACATTCGCATATTGCATAAGGCTACCTTTCTACCTTCCGAGTTAAATGCTACCTCCATTTATATTTACATCCTGCATAAGGCTAGTTTTTTGCCTTCCGAGGCTAAGCACTGCCTCCCATTTACTTTTCAAAGAAATCACTGTCTCTATCATTATTCATTTCGCTTCCTTTCGGGCTAAGCTCTGCCCCTTTAATTCGCGAGACTAAGCTCTATTTTTTTAGCATCATACTACTGCATTTTCATGGGCTGAAATATCGCCAACCTATCCAAAGGCGCCATCGTTCGGAGGCACCATCTTCATGGCCTGAGAACACCATGTCATGGCCTAAGGATCTCTTTTATTAGTTTGCATATCATTATTCAAAGGCATCATGGTTCGGAGGCACCATCTTCATGGCCTGAGAACACCATGTCATGGCCTAAGGATCTCTTTTATTAGTTTGCATATCATTATTCAAAGGCATCATGGTTCGGAGGCACCATCTTCATGGTCCGAGAACATCATATCATAGCTCGCGAATCCCGCATCAAGCGATTTATGGCCCAGGACATCATGGTCTAAGGACGTCATCCTCAACTGTCCGAAGACATCATTCATGGTCCAATGGGAATTTGCATCATGTTTAAATTACGCACAATACATGCTTGTTACTCATTTGCAGGAAATCCGGCTAAGAGCAGCCAGCTATGCAGGAGCGGCCCCGCTCCAGTTCTCCTAACAACCCCGTAAGCCATTTTGTTCACCTTACCTTGCACCTTGCGTCCGTCCTTATAAAACTTCACCGGTACACTTCGCCGGTGACTCCTGACCTACATACGACCTGATTTCTGTAAAACCAGGGATATGTAGGCAGCTCAGAAACCAGGGTGCGGCCTCAATCTTTCGAACCATTTCTACTCGGTCAAAATTGGTCATCATATCTTTACCCGACAACTTTTTCATCCTTTCCGGGTAAAGACGGGCAGCTGTTGAAACCCAATTTTTTCAAACTATTTTTTTAAATTTACGTATATACCTCAAAATCACTTTTCATAATAATTGGCATTTTTTTATAATTTTACCAATTTATTTTCTTATTTATTTAGTGTTTTATATTCAATAACTATTCATAAATTGCATTACAAGTAATTTCAAATTATTTCTTAGCTCAATATACCATTCTAGTCCTATCAGGATTTAATTCTTTCATAAATTAGCCAATTTTGGCATTATTTAATTATAATTACGGCAATTTTATAATTATAGCCTAATCGTATATTTTATACTAATTTAATCACTGATTAGCCATTTTATATTTTTTATATTAGCTAATTAACTTAATTGTACTTATTTATCCTCAATTTCATTTTTTTTTATAATTATTAGCTGTTTTATTAATTATTTATTTAATTTTAATGGGTATTTAACAATTAGCCACATTTATTTAAATAATAGACTAACTCTAAACCCAACCCACCTGATTTATTTAACCCAATCTACCCAGCCCAAGACCCAAATCCTTACCCGACCTAATTTCAAACGAATCTGAGCCGTTGATCAAATTAGATCAACGACCCAGATATTTGTTACCATAATTAAACCCTAACTACCCCCCCTCCGACCCCTCATCTCTCTACTCTCATCTCTCTCTCTCTCTAGTCTCTTCTGGACACTTCCGTCTTTTCAGTTCCGATGAGCTCCATCTTCTCCGGCCACCCCTTTGCTGGAGACCTTGAAGCCTTCGTCCTCTGGCCTCTCATGGCTCTTCTATTCCGGTGATGTCCTACCTAAGCCTCTCAAAGGGCAAGAACCCGTCTGCTTACACCCCTGGTGTCCCTGTTCACTTCAAGCCTCCAAAATCTTGGTTCTGAGAAGGCTATGACCTCTAAGGCTCAAGCCATTGCTGTTCAAGGTTCATTTTCGTCCTCTCAGAGGTTTTCTGTAAAACCCTAACATCTGAAACTTCCTATTCTCTTAGATCTACACTAGATCCGGGTTTATTGCGAGTATTATTATGTTTTTTCTTAAAGGTTTTCCATTTTTTAAATAAGTTTTTCACTTAGGGTTTCTGAAACCTTTTCTTCAAACGATTTGTCAAAGTTCAAGTGATTTTTATCATATGCTTAAACGTTTTATCACTTTTAATCATCATTTAGTATGTTAAAACTTTAGTTTTAACACTGTGTTCTAAATTCTGAGCATGTCTTTTTCTTTCGATTTGTATGTGTGTCTGTTTTCCATGAGTAATCCCTGTTTCTTTGTGATTATTGCTTCACTATGCTATTGGGACTTTGATTCTGCTGCTTCTTGTGTGTTCACCCTGCTTGAATCATTACTGTCTTGAATCCCTGAATTATTGTGAGTAGTACTATACTTATTTTTCATACGATATCCTCTGCTGATTCTAAATTTTTCCTTAGATACATGAGGACTTCCCTTAATTAGTACCAATATTGAATCCCTGATTTCTTGTATGGATACTCTTTACTGATTTTCGACTACCTTCTTTTTTTTAACAACTTTAAATCATTCTATCACCTTATTTTGTGGTTGACTGCGCTATTAATTGATTGTTACTATTATTTACTTAATTAAACCCTAGGTACCTAGCCCTAATTAGCTATGTTGTACTTGCAATGTTTGAAGTATTACTTTATACCCCGCTATGTGAATTGTTCCCTTATTTGCCACCTCTTCCTTACCGTTTGAAATGACTCCCTTAATTAAGGGAAGACTTGGGCTAATTCTTATTTTACTGATTCCGAGTTCTTATAATTATTGAACAAAATTGATTCCTTCCTTATTAATCATGAACTGGTCCTTCTTGCCTTATTTGCTACATGATCCTTACCGTTTGAATTAATTCCCTTAACTTAAGGGAGTACTTGCCTTAATTTCCCGATTGATTGATTCTGAATTCTTCAATTGTTATGCTAACATGATTCCTACCTTATTTACCTAGCCTTAAAACTATTATATATATGCTCTCTTTAGGACAAAAAGAAATACGAACTAATCTATTCAAAATCCCTCTCTAACAATTAAAAAAAAACTCTCAGCTCTCTCTTCTACGCTAACTACTACTATTCTAAGTTAGCCGGCTGCAAGCCAAGGCTAACTATTGTGCATCTCCTACTTCCTGTTTGTGTTACTGCTTTCTTCACTTCACTGGTATGTTCTAATTTAGATTTCATTCCTCAAACCAACATGTTTCTATCACTGTTGTAATTCAATATGCTTCTAATTTGCTTTTACTTATTATTCAGCATGTATCTGGGATCCTGAACTCCCTTTTGCATGTTAAGTTAATCTTTATTTGTTTATGACCATCATGTTTCTGTATACTTAGCACATACTTCTTAAGTGAATCTCCATGCCTATGACTGGTACATTAGTTTAATCATGGACTTAGTTGCTTTAGGTGTTAATCTAACCTAGTACTTTACTGTAGCCCTAATCCTCTGGACCCTTAGGAGTTTCTTATTGTATGCCTATATGTGTGTCTTCCTACTACATGTCTTCCCTCACATGCTCTGTATTAGTCCCTCAAATCCCATTACCCCTGTTTGTGATTGTTGGACTATCCCTGGTCCTTTGTGTGATATTAAACTTCTATTTCCCTCTTCAAAACTATTTTCTTACTTACCTTTTCTCAAGGTTGTTTTCTTACTTAAACCCCTTTTAAAAATAAAAATCACTCTCACATATACTCTTAGAAGTCTAGGTTCTTCCCCTTCTGTGTGAGCATTGCCTTGGGACCCTTGAGCTCCCTCTGAACTGAGACACACAGATGATGGCCATTCCATACTGCACTTACTCTATTTTGGCTATGTCTGGGTATGAGCACTGCCCAGGAGCCCTTGAGGTCCTTAGGGAACTCTGACGCACCCGGACGATGGAAGGCTATGAAACACCAAAGGCATTGAGGTTTGGAAGATCTGGGCCTAATTGAAGGATCCCTATAGAAGTAACTTCTTATTTTTCCTTCGGTTGTGTAATTCATAATTCCCGGCCTTCAATAATTTGTAAACAGATATTTGGGAATGGATAGTGAAAGGAGGGGGGGGGGGAAGTTAGTTATATAGGTTATCCATATTAAAGGGTAGATACCATGCTTCTAGGTTCACATTACTTACGTGTGCACTAGAAATTCATGCTTATGGCTGATTGTATGCAATCATATCATGCATTAGATATCCTGTTCCTTAGGTACATGTTTACTATTTCATCATCCTATTATGGTATTATCATTTATCATATAGAAATCATGCTCTTGGATTAAAACGTTACTATAAACTTGTTATTCATGTAAACCAGTTCTAATATCGCTATAATGTTGTGGTACACATAGGAATCATGCTTAGGATAATAATGCGCTAATAAACAAGCCATCCTCATACTTGCTGCATAACATGTTCAACGCTGTGATTTTATGCATTTAGAAATCCTGCCTAGGAATTCTGCATACCACCCATTCTGCATCCCTATGTGTGCATATTAGATATCTGTCGCGCTCCCTTTCTTCCCTCGCCCCCCCCCCCCCCAAAAAAAAGGGGCTTGGGTGCGGATATCGGGTTGTTAACATTTTGGACAAACTCCTTTGGAATGAAGAAGTTTAAAAGAAGAGTCGCCACCTAACGATTTTATGGTGCGTTAGGGAACCTTGAGTAATTAACTCACAAACTAGTTTGCATTACCAGAGATTGGGTAAGGGCTTGAAGTTATCCCAAGGGGAAGGTGTTAGGCACCCCTCAGGATCCACAAATGTGGGTCCCGGCCAAATGGTTTCATGAATTCAGACAATGAGCAAATAACAAGCAAGACTCACATAAGAGGGGATTTCAAACAAGTATCGGAGTTTTATTGAATGTTTGTGAAAGAAATTTAAAGTAAACATTTGAGAAAATTTCCTAGGTTTAAAGTAATACGGATCACATCAATGCAATACCCGGTAATCACTCCTCTAAAAGGGGCTACACGTGGTATTATCGCACCGGTCATCATATCCATATTATACCCTTCCCACCCCGTGAAGGTAATTAAAGCGTATGTTGGTCACGGATTCTATTGCTTTATATTACCTGTCCCGTCTTATCAGTCCTGGAGGAGATTAGGACTACTATCCTAAAGGGTAGGAACTAGGCAGAACCCCTAGGTTTAAAGGACAAATTCTAAGCGACAAATAAAACATTTAGGACTGCAAGTATAGGGGACACACAGGAGCAGATATGAGGCTCATGAATTCCTCCACTAATTAATACACATAATTAGCACGACTCAAACACAAAGAGGTCTTGAATTTTAGAACCTAAGGCAAGATGTCTAAGTGAGAATACAATAATGGGGCAGTATGATTACTGAGTTTCAGAAGAGGTCTTTTTACCGGTTTTAGACTATGAATTCTGATATGTAATTAGCCAAACAATACAAAGAGACAATTTTCCAAGTTTAATAAACTTAATGCCTAAGGCTTGCCTAGGCGGGTTTAACAAACTCCAGTTATCCTGTTTAGACTTAATCGTGGTAAAAAAGGTGAGTATTTAAACTAATGTGAATGCAGTGTACTACAATACATGATATCTAAATGCATGTAGAATGATGAAAACCTACGCATGCTTTTCTAAATGCACACAACAATTTCAGAAATCAGAATCTATTATTATTTTAGGGCGGAATTTACTTATTAACACATCTTTTTGACTCGAAACAGGAAATACAGAAGCGTAGTTAAGTTGTTGAACCTAGCACATGATTTCTAATGCAAATAGAAGTATGTTCTTAACACATGAGTTTGGCATAGGTAATATGAGCATGCTGAGAATGAATTCCTAGGGTAACATGATCTCTAATGCAAATATTGACGATAAATGTTTTTAACCTAAAAAAGGATTTCTAGACATGGTGATCGTGAAGATGCAAAAACAGTAACATTATAACAACCATTTTATAGTTATTTAACTACAAACATGATTTCTAAGTGAGGCATGAGTATGGCAAAGATGCTGAGATAAACGGGCCTAAAACATGTTGTCTAATGCATGCATGGCAAGTATTCCTATGCATGGTAGCTATTGCACACATATACAAAATAAATCCTATAGCATGGTTTCTACCCATAATTATACTAAGCATGTACAACCTCGCCCATTTCACTATCCAGCCCATAACCATTTTTACAATTAATTATTACAGACCAACCTTGCATGAATTACACGAAAATAAAAATAAGAAGTTACTATAGAGAGCCTAATAGTAGGCACAAGTATCAAGATCCAAGCATGCCATATGCCATGGCCCTTTGTAACCTAGGTGTGTCAGAGTTCCTAAGAATCTCAGAGGACCCTAGGCAATGCTCACACCCAAGTACCCTAGCCAGGAATGAGTAAGTGCAGTGTGGAATGCCAGCCTTGCTCAAACAGAGTCACATATTAGGTCCAAGATTAGGATTTACATAATAACTAAGTATTAGGGGGTACATGCTCATAGTGTTGGGGGTCAGGTAGATTCATGATGGAAACATATAAGGGAAAGCAATAGACATGTTAGATTGAAGGGAAATGGGAATCACACAGACAAGTAGACGTGAGAAACATGTTGAGTTGGATGTTATAAACTTAAACTAGAAACATACCAGTTAGGAGTAAGAATAGAACATCAAGGTGCAAAGGAGTAGAGCAATAGGACAGTGGTATGCTAAGCAATGGAGCAACAATAAGTTATTCAGTCTTGGCTTTCAGCCGACTGAGTAGCCAGAAGAACAAGAGAGAATATGCAGCAAAGCAAGTGAGAGTTCAGAGCAATATGAGTGTTGTTTATGTGTGTGTTCGTGTATCTATTGGTTTTATTATGCTCAAGAGAGTAGGGTGTTTATAATTCTGAAAACGAGTAAAGAGAATAAGGCAAGGAATAATTAGTCTAACATAATTATGGAAATAATAACCAATCAGTATCAATTAAAGGCCTGGACTCCCTTTAATTAGGGAGTCAAGTTCAAACGGGCCAATCAGAATTAAATCAGGGAAATGAATAAACTAGAGTGATCTTACCATAACGGGGGTAGTAAAAGCATAGTGTATGTAATAAAAACCCGGGTTCATAACACATAATTAAAGAAAGTAAAACTGATAGCATATTCGCAAAGCAAAGTACGAGTTTAATTTTGAAAATTAGTCGAGGGAATATCGACTGTAATTGAAATCACAGGGAATCATGCATAATCAAGGAAAGTATCACACAATCAAGGGAAATAATTCAAAAAATCAGTACAGAAGATACAAAATCATAGGTTCGAAGAAAACATCACAATTATGCAAAGAGATACACATAGTCAGTAAGGAGTATCAAATAAACAACCATTAAATCAATAATCAGACCCATTAAACGATAATCACCACCAGAGTTCAAAGAAACCCTAAGCGAGAGGAATATTAGAGATTCAGGAAACCTAACCATGAATTAGAGTAAGAAACATAGAGAACATAGAGAGTCTATACAGATTGGCTAAACATAGCAAACAAGACAGACTGAAACCCTAAAAATTGGGGTTTTCAGTAGGAAGCTTTGAATTAAAACGTATTAACAGATAAAAGCATAGAATAACATTAAAGTAGAAGTAAAAGAAATCGATTTTTGAAAGGGGTTTGTGAAACCCTAGTTTTAAAAATTGAAGGATCGTTTAAAGATGAAAGTTTTCAGAGAAAAACATAGAAAAGCTTCGTAATACTATAGATCTAAAGTAGATCTAGAATAAATAGAAAGACATAGGGTTAGGGTTTCGTGGAACCCAGAGAAGTAGGAAGAACCTCAAAGACGACACCGACCTAAGCGGGAACAGGTCGTAATCCTTACTTAAATGGTCGGGGAGGCCGGAAAGTGGCATGGGACCACGGGAGATGAGTTGGACCGCTCTAGGTTCGCTTGAGAGCCCCAGAGTATCACTGGACCGGTGCAAAGTGGACAAATATCCATGAGATGATGAGGAACCACAGTTTCTGGTGAGAGAACCAGCCGGAGAAGATGACCGGATTCCATCGTAGAAGAGAAGCCAAATGAGGCTTCTAGAGAGAACTAGAGAGTAACATAGAGAGATAGAGAGAGAATGAGTGTTGAGAGAATGAGGGGTCGGAATGGGTAGTGATTGAGAGTTAATTAAGGTAACATTGATCTGGACCGTTGATCTCATTTGATCAACGGTTTAGATAAGGTGTGGGGTTGTACCGGGTATGAACGAGTTTTGGGCTGGGTTGGTTAGGTATTAAAGGGTCAGGTGGGTTGGGTTTAAGACTGGTTATAATTTAAATAGAAATGAGGTAAACGTTAAATACCCAATTAAATAAAATAATTAATTAATAAAATAGCTAATAATTGTGTAAAAAAAATTGAGACCAAATAAATGAAATTAAGGCGATTGACTAAGATATAAAAATTAGAAATGATCATTTATTGACTTTAAAATGGTATAAATGCACATTTGTGCTATACTCGCAAAAACTGCTGAAATTAACTAAATAATGCCAATATTGGCTAATTTGTGAAATAATAAAATCCTAAGGGAATTAAATAGGATATAAATAACATGTTGAGCAACAAAATGATTTGAAATTATATCATTTATGAATAATTATAGAATATAAAGTGTTAAATGAACAGTAAAATAATATCATAAAAATACGAAAAGCTGTGAGAAAATACCAGTTATGGTAAGGAGTGACTTTGAAAGTATATATACAAGTTTGAAAATAATTTGAGGAAAAATTGGGTATCAACAGCTGCCCCTCTTTACCCGGAAAGGATGAAAGAGTTGTCGGGTAAAGATATAATGGCCAATTTTGACTGGGGGGAAATAGTATGAAAGATTTAGGCCGCACCCTAGCTTCTGAGCTGCTTACATATCCCTGGTTGTACAGGAATCAGGCCGTATGTAGTTCAGGAGTCACCGGCGAAGTATACAGGTGAAGTCTCACAAGGATGGATGCAAGGTGCAAGGTAAGGTGAACATAATGGCTTACGGGGTGGTTAGGAGAACTGGAGCGGTACGCTCCTACCTGGCTGGCTGTTTTAGCTGGATTTCCTGCAAACGAATAACAAGCATAGATCGTGCGTAATTTAAACATGATGCAGATTCCCATTGGACTATGAATGTTCTTTGGACGGTTGAGGATGATGTCCTTAGACCATGATGTCCTGGGCCATGAATCGCTTGATGCGGGATTGGCAGGCTATGAAATGACGTTCTTGGGCCATGAGGATGGTGCCTCCGAACCATGATGCCTTTGAATAATGATATGCAGAGTGATAAAAAGGGATCCGTGGGCCATGCAATGATGTTCTCGGGCCATGAGGATGGTGCCTCCGAACCATGATGCCTTTGAATAATGATATGCAGAGTGATAAAAAGGGATCCGTGGGCCATGCAATGATGTTCTCGGGTTATGAAGATGGTGCCTCTAAACGATGACGCCTTTGGATAAGTTGGCGATATTTCAGCCCATGAGAAGTGCAATAGTATGATGCTGACAAGACAGAGCTTAGTCTTGTGAATTAAAAAGGGCAGAGCCCAGAAAGAAACAAAGTAGATAATGACAGAGACGATGGTTGCTTTAAAAGGTAAATGAGAGGCAGCGTTTAGCCCCCGGAAGGCAGAATGATAGCCTTATGCAAGAAGTAAAATGCAGATGGAGGTAGATATTAACCTCAGAAGGCAGAATAGTAGCCTTATGCAGGAAATAAAATGCATATGGAGGTAGAGCTTAACATCGGAAGGTAGAATAGTAGCCTTATACAGGAAATAAAAATACAAATGGAGGTAGTGCTTAACCTCGGAAGGCAGAATGGTAGCCTTATGCATGAAATAAAAATGCAGATGGAGACAGTCCTTAGTCTCGGAAGGCATAGTGGTAGCCTTATGCAATGCGGGAAATAAAGTGCAAATAGAGACAACGTTAGTCTCGGAAGGCAGAATAGTAGCCTTATGCAGGAAATGAAAATGCAGATGGAGGTATAACTTAACCTCGGAAGGCAGAATGGTAGCCTTATGCAGGAAATAAAAATGCAGATGGAGACAGTTCTTAGTCTCGAAAGGCATAATGGTAGCCTTATGCAATTCGGTAAATAAAGTGCAAATGGAGACGACGTTTCGTCTCAAAATATAGAATAGTAGCCTTATGCAGGAAATAAAAATACAGATGGAGGTAGAGCTTTACCTCGGAAGGCCGAATGGTAGCCTTACAGGAAATAAAAATACAGATGGAGACAGTGCTTAGTCTTGGAAGGCAGAATGGTAGCCTTATGCAATGCGGGAAATAAAGTACAAATGGAGACATCATTTAGTCTCGGAAGGCATACTAGTAGCCTTATGCAAGATTTAAAGGAAGGACAACAGAAATTCTTAGCTGGCGTTAATTGTGGTAGAGCATTGTGATGATGAAGCATTGTTTGTGCTGATAATAAATGTTGGCGTGTGCGATGAGCTTGAGGAACGATGTCTGTCCTTTGAGCGGATAATATGTTTTGGGGCTTCTGCAATTTGTGCCTGCACCCAAAAAAAGATAGTGAGTTTTGTAAAGGGGAAGGTTAGTTCGCATTCCCGCTGGCTCTCCTTGGCTTGTCTACTTGATCATGATACTGTTCGCATCATTGGGGTAGCGCTTGCTAAACAAGCTGTTTCGATAAATACGCATGATTTTGTAAAATTATAATATATAATCTAAAATAGTTTTAGATGAACCGACGACATGACTCGGTTCGAGACATTGCAACCTCTCCCTCAAAATTCTGCCCCAGTTTGCTGGGTGGACACTTCTGACTGTTGCTCGTGTCGTGGCTGGCTGAACTTGCTTCGGAATTTTGAGGGTCCTCCTCAAAAATTGTCCCCAGTTGGCTGGGTGAATGCTTCAGGCCTGCTGCTTGCTTCGGAATTTTGAGGGTCCTCCTCAAAATTCTGCCCCAGTTTCTAATTATGGGGGAAGATGAAAAAATTTATTGAATTGTGACCGAACTCATAGGGCTGCCTACGTATCCCCTCTTAAACGGGAATCAGTTCAGGCATAGTTCAATTTACATCTTTGAGAAAACATGAAGATTACAAATAGTAGCGCTTGACTGCATCTCAATTGATCGGCTTGGGCCAAACTTCTCCGTCCATTTCTGCAAGTATAAGTGCTCCTCCTGTCAGCACTCTGTGAACCATGTACCGGCCTTGCCAATTGGGAGAGAACTTCCCATTGGCTTCATCATGATGCGGAAATATTTTCTTTAAATCCAGCTATCACTACACAAACCGATGGGCCGCGACGGGCACCCGGTACCTTACTCCACCGAGTACCAACGTAACGTATCATTATTATTACATCATCATATACACGTGACATACGGGCCTAAAAGGCAAACATAATCATTTATAAACTCAAAACATAGGCCGACAAGGACGTACAATCTTCCACGTATACGACATATGTCTACAAGCCTCTAAGAATACATAAATGTTATAAAGGTCGGGATAGAGTCTCGCCATACCAAACAATACCCGTCTAAATCATACTAACAAAACAAGCGACTCAGAAGCAAATGGAGCGCACCAACATCTTCCGCTGAGCTGATAGCCTACTTGGAGGGCTCTCAACCTGTCTATCGGGACCTGCGGGCATGAAACGCAGCATCCCCAAGCAAAAGGGACGTCAGTACGAATAATGTACCGATTATGTAAGGTACATAAATAAGTACATAAGGGACATGGAAGAAATATAGAGCACATGACTCAACCTGTAAGCCTGAATAGGTTTGTAAATCATAAATTACTTTTAGCATCATGCATATGCATATGAATTTCATGTCGTGCATAGGTACATGTTTCATAACATCATCAGCCTATGAGGGCATGCCATCATATCATATCGGCCACTGTGGGCAAAATCATCATCGTATACCAGCTGATCAGGTGGTGGTGCGTATAAAACGCCATAACCTTTCCCATATCCCATATATATATATATATGCATATATAATGCCGTTTGAATATACATACATATATACACATATATAATATCCGTTTGAACCATATTTCAGCCACCGTGGGCAACATCATCAT
Source organism: Nicotiana paniculata (assembly GCA_005239505.1). Taxonomy (NCBI): domain Eukaryota; kingdom Viridiplantae; phylum Streptophyta; class Magnoliopsida; order Solanales; family Solanaceae; genus Nicotiana; species Nicotiana paniculata. Next base: position 23,728 of record ML303921.1, read on the forward strand.
CATATACCAGCTGATCAGGTGGTGGTGCGTATATAACGCCATAACCTTTTCCCATATCCCATATACATATATTTACATATATACGCGTATATAACGCCATCTAGTCATGGGTCAATGCACATGTATGAAATGCATGAAAAGTACGTAATAATCTCAATATTCCTTCCGGATAAACTTTTCCAACTGCGTATTATTCTGAGACCCATGAACAGAAAATAATAATAATTCTCATGGGGAATCAAGAATATAGACACCCCTACTATTTCTATGAATAGAGTAATTTATAGAAACTATGTATTTACTCATTTCTTCAGTATAATTTGGACCATGCCAAAAGAAAAAAGGGATAGCCTTAACATACCTGGAATGGGGAGAAATCCGTATAATATTCTTGAAAAAGGTTGCATCGTACTTCTTTAGAACCGCAACATTTTCCGTTGCTAAGGTGGTAATAATTCCCGTTGGAATTGTTTGGTTGCAAGATAATCGTTGAAAACTTGTAGGAATTTGCAAGAAATTGGTAATAATTCACGTTGCCATCAGAAAAGGTTCAAATCTTCTTTGTAGTCTTGTATCCAAAATAATAGAAATGAAAACTTTGTTGCAGTTTTGTATTCAAAATAATAGAAGTGAAGGTTACCTAACATTTTACTTTTTCAAGTCTTTAAAATATGAGATGTGAAGTGTCTTGTATTTAATGAATTAGGTTGCCACCTAATAAGAAATGACTCTCAGTCATTTTCTTAATAGGTGGCTTTCTGTCACGTGGGGGTGGGGGTGGGGGTGGGAAATATTTGATCTTTATCCAATAATTAATTAGTTTAATTAGGTAATATATCGTTACCCGGTAATTAACCAATTACCTTCATAATTAAAAATTATCTCAATTTACTTTAAAATTCTACTTATTTTTAATATAATTTATATATTATACTACTGTGGTTATATGGTACCTTGCATGGTACTAGTTCATAATTATCGGATATTATCGCTCGACCCGTATTTTATCCCAAATTGACCACTTTCAACGAAACTCATTTTCTTTAATTCATGTACCCTTTATCCTTCACGACGCTTATTTATCGCTTGTTATAAATAGCGCAAATACATTAACGTCAAGATGATCTCATCCCCGAGTCTATGTCAATTAACTGAAGACGAAGCTTTAACATACGATATGCGGGATGTAACATCGTTCCCCCCTTTGGAACATTCGTCCTCGAATGTGGACTAGTGCTCTTTCATTTTCATAGCCTATGTATTTCGAGTACTTTAGTACTCTCCTTGACATCTAGACATCTGTTCTGTGATTAAATCGAAAGGTTAGGGCATTCCTCCCTTTAGTCCTCTTCCTCATACCATGACTTGTGGTCAAAATCTTTCCAATCTTGTAAATGTTACTACCTTTCATCATGCAGCCTGTAAAATTTTTGACCTTGCAAGTATGCCCAATCTCTAGGATTCATATGTAGAGCTTGATAAAATGTCCCTTTGGGCATATATGAGTATAATGAAGTTCTTCGCTCGGTACTTTGTTTTATTCACGAATATTGCTATATCTCATCGCATAGGTCCGTTTAGCCATCCGTATGAATTTACTGCCGTAACTCTTACTTTAATTTATTGTTGCTGAGGTCTTCTACCAAATCCCAGCTTACTCTCGTTGCTTATTCCATATGTATAAATTTAAGTCCTTTAATGCTTCCTCGTTACTGCTCATCTTTAGAATGGCGATCCAATCTCATCTCATACTTTGTGACTTTTGTCCATCTATTGTTGATTCACCTTAATATTGATCTACAATATATCACTGATAACTTGAAACTTCTTACGTAATACTTTGCTGCTAGGGCTTACGTTACCTCAAGGAATATCTGAAGTGACTCACATAATCGTATTTCATAGTGTCTCATTGTGATTCACCTTATGCGGGTATCCTAAATTCGTGCCGCCAATGAAATCTCTTTTTTTTTCTTTTTCTTCAATTCATTATTCAAACGAAGGCCCAAATATTATCCTTTATCTATCACAATTATACCCTTGTTTTATTTCCAAGTCAGCATTTCATTCCTTCTAAATGCTATTAATCTTCGACTTTTTTTGAGTTCATTAGGGCTATAGTGAGCTTTGTATAACATAGATAAATTGTATCCTCTTTTGGTATTCATGGGCTTAATCCTAAAGACTTATCCATTCTTGTCACCTTTTCACTTGCCTTTCCTCATACTTACTTATGTTTTCTTAAAACTTTGTCAATCTACCATGAGCTTGCGACCTATACATATCCATTTATAAACTTTCCTTCAACTTGCTTGCACCATAGATTTCCTTATGTTATTTTGGAACGTCAAGCAAGACATCACATCATCCACAACTTTTCTCTATTCTCTTAACTAGATCTCTCATTACTTAGAAATCATAGGCTGGAAGACATGTTTCTATCATTCTCGATTATTGGATCCCTGTGCTCATAGCCTTTTATCCAAAGTATGGACCATTCACGATCTTCTTCCTTTGAGTATCTTGTATGTTGTTCACCTTTACCTTACTTACCTTAAAATTTTGCATCGTATCTTTTATCTCTTTCATGACCTCCCTTCCACATAGGTATAATTCACGTCCATTACTTGAAGCTCTATTATAATACTTGCACCTCGGGTGCCTATACAATCCGGTGGGAGCTCCATACTTAATTCTTATGAGGTTGGTATTTTTCTAACTGGCTTTATCGTAGAGCCGTTATAGAATATGGTTGTTGTACTATCCCTTTGGTACCTTCTATTTTAAGGCTGGTCCTGCGATGCTCTCAATCAAAATTCTATAATTTTCTAGGTCCAATAATCAGACTCTTGATTTACTTAGTTGATGTAACTCTTTAGTTTCCTCCTTCTTCTGATCAGCCCTTACATAGGCTTCAGCTATCTTCAGGTCTGTGGCTCATGGTATCAGTCATTACCTTAGCCTTTCATGGGCGTTATGGAGTATTCATGATATAATCTTCTAACAATTCAATCCTTTGTCTAGGCCTTGGGCTCAATTCTTTCTTTTAACTTATACCGGAGTCTTTTACGGTTGTATATGCTTCATGTATAAACTCCGAACCCTTAAGTGCATTCATAACGTAACCAACTCTAGTTCATCGAATAATTTCTTTCGTTCCATCTTAGATTTCTTTCAAGATAAGCTATACTTTTCTTGTTCTTTCTGCCCCCGTGTTGCATCCGTACTTAGCTTATCTTAGTGCCCACATATGCCAGAGTTTTCGTATAACTCATATGATCTCCAATATTACTTTTAAGTTTAATTCCTGTTCATTTTTCTCGGTAGGTGCCACTTTACTTTGGAGTTATTACAGTGTGGTTGCGAGACTGTGGTTACACGACCATTTCCTCTTTAGGTCGTTGTGCTTAGGTTGAAGCCTTCTTCCTTATAATTGTGCAGACCTGTAAAGAACTCAAACGTGACAACGGGATGATAATACGATATGATGACAATGTTGTTGTTGTTATTGATCACTTTCTCAGCTAGTCTTTCATTGTAGTACTTAGGGAGAACCCTTGACTCTTGTAAAGATGTAAGCTTATTACGGACCCTTTTGACGTCCTTCCTCGCCTATAATTATCTGTAGTTACTTAACTCCACGCCCTTGCTTGTAGGGTTGCTTCTGAATTGATATTTTGACTTTCTTCCCAATGGTACTTCCTTTCATCCCCCGTAACACTCTTACGGTACCTTTAACTACCCCGACTCCTATTTGAATATACCTCAAGTGTTATAATGACATTACTGCGAGGCTGAATCCTCTATGTTGGGGGTTTACTACATTTATCTTGCATGATCTGCTGATTTGTCTGTAACTTCTTGTCTCGTCATGACTAGGCTCTTCCTGAATCAACTACTAACTACTCGTCGACCCATTCTCATATCCATATTCCATGTAATCTTTCTTTGGTTATTTCCATGTCTTAACTTACCTCACATACTGGCTGCTTATCTATCAATAACATCTTGGTCATTAACCCTACTTGCCCTTTTTTTTTTCTTTTTTTTCTTTTTTTTTTAACGTTGGGCTTAAATAATGTTCTGGAGTCATGGCATATCTGTAACATTTAGATAAGTGCAATCTCATCCCTTTCTTATTTTTATCGTATTCTTCCTTTATTATACCATATTCCCCTCTTTAGGGAAGTACTAAGACTTGAAGCTATGACGACCTGCCTATAGATGTTTTTCCTCTTCATCTTGGCGTCCTTTCACATCATAAATGACCCTTACTCGCCTTGCGGTAATCCTTTTGTACCAGGGATAACAAAATTCCTCACTCGCGATGGTGATACTTAGTGTAACTGGCACATACAGTCCCTTAAGCTTAACTTTGCTCATATTGCTTGCTTTAGGGAAGCGGCTCTCTGAATGACCATTCTTTGAATTCATCATGGATCTTCTTCAGTTGTCCATTATATTATTGCCGGAATGCAATTCTCACGATGCTGGCTATTATCAAATCACCCATTCCCTAATTCATGTTTATTTTATATTGTTCACCAGCCCATACTAGTTCTTATTACTCTGGGGTTTAACTTTTCCTTTAGGTAGTCGCGTTGGAGTCACAAACTTATTTCTTGAAATGAGGATATGACTTTATGGCCTATACTCTTTTGTTGTCTCAAGGCCTATCACCTCTTGTCTTTTCCTTTACTTGACTATAGATTCTGTAATACTGCCATCTTTTTGATCTACCGTTGTAGTCTATGTATCACATCTTACTCATAATGCATCATTAACTCTCTTCTTACTTCTTGCTAACATTTATATCTATTACTTTATTCCAAAAACTTGAACATGAAATTCTTTTGCTTTTAGCTCCTCTTGCTCCACCTATTGGCTCTTCAGGTTGCCTAACATTCTCCCTTTACTAGGGTTGGGAGCCATACTAAGGAAACATTTCTCCCTTCAAGGTTTCCAGTTCCTACCTTTATACTACTCATATTTAGCTGTACCATTTTAGTGTGCACCATCTGGGTGTCTCACAAGGATATCTATTAGCACATTTGCAATATCCTTCGGAAATATCCACTAACGCAAACAATTCATCCATCATTTTGGCTCACTCTAACCCCAGCCGTATCGTGATATTATGTCCTTCTCTTAAACCATATTTGTTAGCCCCCATAGAGCGTAACTTAGATCAGTGTGGCCAATTATACATACCTCTGTTGTTGTTGAAGGTAACTCAAAATGCTTATATCCCTTTTCCTGAATGGTAAATAAGGATAATCTTTATTAACTGTGTACCTCGTACCCTTCTTCACCTTGCTTCTTTTACTTGATGCAACTCGTGTCTAACTTTCAATTCTGTTATTCCTTTTTACCGTAAGAGTGGATAAGTATTCTTTCCTAAAAGCTCATTATCAAGAACCGTACACCTTTTAGTATACGCATGATCTGCTGAAGACCTCTCATTTACTCATCATAAGCAAGATGCAAAATCAAGTTCCTTTAACTCAATACTTCCACATTTATATCTCGTATTGATCGTCTTTCTGAATGAAGGCATCGTCGTACTATGAATAAGATAGAGTTTAGAAATTTTAGTTCTTACAACTGAGCTACCACATGATCTAGAGTAAGGAGAAAGAGTGACAGTCCTAAATGCGTTGTAGCCTCCTGCTTATAAGTGTGGTGCACGACACACCCATAAACAAGACTCTACTAGACACGACTTGTAGACTCCCTAGGAACAAACTGCTCTGATACCCCTAATGTCACGACCCAAATCGATGGGCCGTGACGGGCACCCGGTACCTTACTTGACCGAGTACCAACATAACGTATCATTATTATTACATCATCATATACACGTGACATACGAGCCTAATAGGCCAACATAATCATTTATAAAATCAAAAGATAGGCCGACAAGGCCGTACAATCTTCCACATATACAACATATGTCTACAAGCCTCTATGAGTACATAAATGTCATAAAGGTCGGGATAGAGTCCCGCCATACCAAATAATACCCGTCTAAATCATACTAACCAAACAAGCGACTCCGAAGCAAATGGAGCACACCAACATCTTCCGCTGCGCTGATAGCCTACTTGGAGGGCTCTCGATCTGTCTATCGGGACCTGCAGGCATGAAATGCAGCGTCCCCAAGAAAAAAGGGACGTCAGTACGAATAATGTACAGAGTATGTAAGGCATATAAATAAGTACATAAGAGACATGGAAGAAATATAGAGCACATGACTCAACCTCTTAGCCTGAATAGATTTGTAAATCATAAATTACTTTTAGCATCATGCATATGCTTATGAATGTCATTTCATGCATAGGTACATGTTTCATACTAACATCAGCCTCTGAGGGCATCCCATCATATCATATTGGCCACTGTGGGCAAAATCATCATCGTATACCAGCTGATCAGGTGGTGGTGCGTATATAACGCCATAACCTTTCCCATATCCCATATACATATATATACATACATATATACGCGTATATAACGCCGTTTGAATATACATACATAGATACACGTATATAACGCCATTTGAACAATATTTCATCCACTGTGGGAAACTTCATCATCATATACCAGCTAATCAGGTGGTGGTGCGTATATAACGCCGTAACCTTTTCCCATATCCCATATACATATATTTACATATATACGCATATATAACGCCATCTGGTCATGGGTCAATGTGCATATGTAAATGCATGAAATGCATATGAAATACGTCAATAAAATCTCTCGGTACGTCATAAGGCCATTATGCCTCTGATTAATATCATGAAATAAACTTTACCAACNATGGGGAAAAATCCGTACAATATTCTTGAAAAAGGTTGGACCGTACTTCTTTAGAACAACAAAATTTTCCATTGCTAAGGTGGTAATAATTCCCGTTGGAATTGTTTGGTTGCAAGATATTCGTTGAAAACTTGTAGGAATTTGCAAGAAATTGGTAATAATTCACGTTGCCATCAGAAAAGGTTCAAATCTGATTTGTAGTCTTGTATCCAAAATAATAGGAATGAAACCTTTGATGCAGTCTTGTATTCAAAATAATAGAAGTGAAGTGTTACCTAACATTTTACTTTTTCAAGTCTTTAAAATATGAGATGTGAAGTGTCTTGTATTTAATGAATTAGGTTGCCACCTAATAAAAAATGACTCTCAGTCATTTGCTTAATAGGTGGCTTGCTGCCATGTGGGGGTGGGGGTGGGGGTGGGGAATATTTGATCTTTATCCAATAAATTAATTAGTTTAATTAGGTAATATCTCGTTACCCGGTAATTAACCAATTACTTGCATAATTAAAAATTATCTCAATTTACTTTAAAATTCTACTTATTTTTAATATACTTTATATATTATACGACCTTGGTTATATGGTACCTTGTATGGTACTAGTTCATAATTATCGGATATTATCGTTCGACCCTTATTTTATCCCAAATTGACCACTTTCAACGAAACTCGTTTTCTTTAATTCGTGTACTCTTTATCCTTCATGACCCTTATTTATCGCTTATTATAAATAGCGCAAATACGTTAACGTCAAGATGATCTCATCCCCGATTCTATGTCAATTAACTGAAGACGAAGCTTTAACATACGAAATGCGGGATGTAACACCAGCTGCCCTGGTGTGAATCGTATCGTCTTGCCTTTCTTGTTGAAGGCTCTGGCCATCCTGTTCTGATATAGCTGACCATGACAAACTGCATTCATTCTTTTTCCATCTATGAGGGCTAGTTGCTCATAACGTCTCTTTACCCACTCTGCGTCGCTGAGCTCAGCTTCTTGTATAATTCTCAGAGATGGGATCTCCACTTCGGCAGGAATTATAGCTTATGTACCATAAACTAGCATATAGATAGTTGCCCCTGTTGAGGTGCGAATTGTGGTGCGATATCCCAATAAGGCAAATAATAACTTCTCGTGCCACTGTTTGTGCCTTTCTATCATCTTTCTTAGTATCTTCTTGATGTTTTTGTTAGCAACCTCAATGGCTCAATTCATATGAGGTCTGTAAGCTGTGGAATTCTTGTGTTTGATCTTGAAGGTTCCACACATGGCTTTCATCAAGTCACTGTTGAGATTAGAACCATTATCGGTGATGATTGACTCTGGAACTCCAAATCGACATATTTTGCGATCACAGACGAAATCGACCACAACTTTCTTGGTAACTGCTTTGTAGGAGGCTGCTTCGACCCATTTAGTAAAGTAATCGATGGCGACCAGAATAAACCTGTGTCCGTTAGAGGCGGCAGGCTCGATTGGTCCAATGACTTTCATGCCCCAGGCGGCGAACGGCCGGGGCAAACTTGTTGCATTAAGCTCACTGGGAGCTACCTTTATCATATCCCCATGTATCTGACAACGATGGCATTTCCGGACATACTGGATGCAGTCCGTTCCATAGTCATCCGAAAGTAACCAGTCTTCGAAGTGTGCGTTTCTGAGTGGGATTCGCAAGCTCTGGGTAATCTCCTTTATGTTTCTGAGTGGGATTCGCAAGCTCTGGGTAATCTCCTTTTGCCAAATACTCCTTGATGTCATGAAACCAAGGATTTCTGTCTGCTTCCTCTTCGACATGGGCACAATGATTATGGATCTTTATGGGAATAGGATCAATGAAGTTCTTGTCCGGATGCTGAATCAAAGATGACAAAGTAGCCAAAGCATCGGCGAACTCATTCTGGATTCTGGGGACATGCCGAAACTCTATCTTTGTGAACCTCTTTCTCAACTCCTGAACATGATGCAAATAGGGTAAGATCTTGGAATTCTTGGTTGCCCATTATCCCTGTACCTGATGTACCAATAAGTCTGAATCACCAATCACTAACAGCTCCTGGACGTTCATGTCAATGGCCATGTTGAGTCCCAAGATGCAGGCTTCGTATTCGGCCATATTGTTGGTGTAAGGGAACCTGAGTTTGGCGGATACTGGATAATGCTGACCGGTCTCTAATACTAGTACTGATCCAATACCGACTCCTTTGAATTTGCTTCTCCATCAAAGAACATCCTCCAACCCTCGTAGGATTCTGGAATGTCTTCTCCTACGAATGATACCTCTTCATTTGGAAAATACGTTTTCAGGGGTTCGTATTCTCCGTCTACGGGATTCTCAGCAAGATGGTCTGCCAGAGCTTGTCCTTTAACTTTCTTTTGAGTCATGTAAACAATGTCGAATTCACTCAGCAGGATCTGCCACTTAGCTAGCTTGCCAGTGGGCATGGGCTTCTGAAAGATTTACTTCAATGGATCAATCCTTGATAAGAGATATGTTGTGTAGGCACATAAGTAGTGCCTCAGCTTCTGTGCGACCCAGGTCAAAGCACAACAAGTGCGTTCCAATAAAGAATATCGGGCCTCATACGGAGTGAACTTTTGGCTGAGGTAATAAATAGCTTGTTCTTTCCTACCCGTTTCATCATGTTGCCCAAGAACGCAACCAAAAGCTCCATCTAGCACTGCAAGGTAGAGTAAAAGGGGTCTACTTGGCTCAAGTGGTACCAGAATCGGCGGTCTTGAGAGGTACTCCTTGATTTTGTCGAAAGACCTTTGACAATCCTCGGTACACTTAGTTGCGGCGTCCTTCTTCAGCATCTTGAAGATCAGCTCACAGATGACTGTAGACTGTGCTAAAAACCGGCTAATGTAATTAAGCCTCTCGAAGAAGCTCATCACATCTTTCTTGTTCGTTGGTGGTGGAAACTCTTGAATGGTTTCGACCTTGGACGGATCCAACTCTATTCCCCCGCGGCTTACAATAAATCCCAGCAACTTCTCAGCAGGAACCCCGAATGCACACTTCACGGGGTTCACTTTAGATTGTATTTTCGCAACCGATTGAAGAATTTCCCCAAATTCTCCATGTAATTAGCAGCTTTCTTTGATTTGATAATGACGTCATCTACATACACCTCGATCTCTTTGTGAATCATGTCATGGAATATGGTGGTCATGGCCCTCATGTGAGTGGCCCCTGCATTCTTTAGACCGGATGGCATCATCTTGTAACAATACACTCCCCACGGCGTAATGAACGCCGTCTTCTCAGCATCTCCCTCATCCATCCAAATCTGGTGATAACCAGCGAAACAATCCACAAAGGACTGCAATTCATGCTTGGCGCAGTTGTCAATCAGAATGTGTATGTTTGGCAAGGGGAAGTCGTCTGTCGGACTGGCCCGATTGAGATCCCGGTAGTCGACGCAGACTCTGACCTTTTCGTCCTTCTTCGGCACATGGCCTTGTTTTTCCTTCTCGCCTCGGCTGCGTAGTCCCAAGGAATAGCATTTGAATAGAAGGGTGGCGTAGTTGACATCGCCACCGGAATTGGTGCAGCCATATTTATTTCAAACGAAATGTGTGTTCGGGGTGGCCAGTTTGCGACCTCGAACGAAGCTGGTGTATTTGTTGGAGATACAAACTCAACTTCAATTGGCACATGTGACTTTGCCGGTGGCGCTGCTTCAAACTCGAATGACATAGACATATTTACCTCAGAGGCCTCAGATGGCTGAATCTGGACTATGATCAGTTTGAGAGTGACTGCGGATTTCTTTGGGTCATCTCCTTCTGCGATCAACCCGATTGACCCCTCAGGGTCCCAATCAACTTCTATTTCAATCATATGGACGCCTCTACCCTTATGGTCTGGTAGAGGATTGTCGTGAACATTTGGAGCGGGGTCTTTTCCCACAATAATCTTGTTGTCAATGAGAGCTTGTATTTTGTCCTTTAGAGAGCGGCATTCCTCGATGGTGTGCCATTTCATGACGGAATGGTATTTTGTTTGGGTTAACCCACTGAGAGGGATTCTCAGGGGTAGCAGCAGGGATATGTGTAACATAACCAGCGGCTTTGAGTTTTTCATATAGCTGGTCAATGGGCTTGGCTATGGCGGTATATTGTTTTGGAGGAAAACGATCAAAATTGGGATGAGGTCTAGGAAAGTTTTGGCGTGCAGGAGGGGATTGGTAATGAGATGGTGGGAATTATAAGTGTGGTAGACAGGGGCAGGTTGTGGATATTTGGGCAAAGCAGGTTGATATGTGGGTGGTGGATCTTGGTAGGAAGGTGGTGGAGTTTTGTAATTTGGTGGTGGAGCTTGGTAATTTGGTGAGGGATGATATGCCATTGGAGGTGTCAGATATGTTTGGTACTTGAGTCGGGACTTGGTTCTTTGGAAACCATTACGGCTCCCACATCTCCTTTCTTAGACACACCACCAGACTGTAGAGCCTTGTTAGTGGCTTGCAAGGCTTCAAAATTTGTGACCATACCGCTTTTAATACCTTCTTCAATCCTCTCTCCCAATTTGATGATGTCAGAAAACTTGCGACCCTCAACCATCATTAACCGTTCATAATAGTGCGGGTCCTGAGCTCGGACAAAGAATTTGTTCATCTATTCTTCTTCTAGAGCAGGTCTGACTTTAGCGGCTTCGGACCTCCAGCGAGTAGCATACTAGCGAAAGGTTTCTGTAGGCTTCTTCTTCAAATTCTGAATGTAAAACACATCTGGTGCATTCTCTGTGTTGAACCTAAACCTGTCCATGAAATCAGACGCCATGCCTACCCAGTTTGACCATTTCTTGCGAACTTGGCCGATGTACCAAGACAGCGCATCTCCCTTCAAACTCCTAATGAACAGCTTCATGCGGATTCTTTTATCCTTTCCCACGCCAACCAATTTGTCGCAATAGGTCCTCAGATGGACTCTCGGATCACCAGTACCGTCAAACATTTCGAACTTTGGAGGTTTGTACCCCTCGGGCAGTTCGACATCAGGTTCGATACAAAGGTCTTCATAGTTCAACCCTTCGATCCCTTTGGTCCCTTCAACACCCTGAACTCGGCTGGTCAGTTTTTTAAGCTCTTCGTCCAGGTTCCTGATAAGTAAATTCTTTTTGTTTGACTCGGATGCCCGTGGGATAAGCGGAGTGGAGTGGGTCATGGTTTCCACATATATGGGATCGTTATAGGTGTAGAAATGGTCTTTTGTGGGATTTTGAGGTTCTGGGATGAGCAGTGGGGTGTTATTTGTGGTGTGGCAAGCATTGTACTGTGTCGGGAGGTTTTGGTTCTTTGGGGGATTGGTGTGATGGTTTTGCTGTCTTGGGATATTTTGTAGAGGTGTGGGGTTTTGATCATTTGGAAGGTTGACGTCAGGGACGTTGAGGGAAAATGATAAGCTAGCCAGATTCTGGACCTGATCTAGTTCTTCCTGAAACTTCAACAATATTTGTTCAAGCGGAGACATGTTCTCATGGAGGATCTGAATACCTCGGCCATCCGTGGCCTCTACCCTTTCAATCACATTCTCCTTTCTGATGCCGCTGGACTCTTCCATCTTACTTTTGCCTTTGTTTTTGTCCTTAGGAGGACTAGGGGGAGGAGTAGGTGGAGGGCCCTTGGATCTAGTGTGATAGGCTGATGATGCCAGAATGTAAGAACTAACCTTTGGGGAGGGGAGTAAGAAAAATAGAAACAAAAGGTAACCAAGTCAGTGAGGATTATGAAAAGAGTGTTGCAGTATTTAAACACATAATGCGGAAATGAAAGCGTGTCCTAAGTTGGGGACCTCTTTGTGCCTGAGGTAGGCCTAGCGACAAATTGATTTGGAGAACTTAAAATGCTAAATGCCTCATTTTATTGATAATAAAAATAGACAAATCCCAAAACGATAGACGAAAAATAAAAGTCACTAATGGCCATTGGCCTTATTACATTGATAGAAAAATAAAGACATTCCTATCTACTTGGTCCCAGAAGGACCTTCCCCAGATTTGGCATTCGTGCTTTCTTTTAACAGCTTTCCCTGCTCGCGAAGTCCCAGCAGCAGATAAGTTCTGGCTAAATATCCCCCTGCAGCTCCTTCAGCCTTTTGACAATCTTCAACCCTTTTGATGAACTTTTCTTCTAAATCGATTATACCTCGTTCCAAATATCCCAGCCTTTTGTTGGCGCTAATAGCCATGTCCTTCCATTCCTCGATCGGTAGTTTGTTGGACTCATGTATCTTGTGGTGATCATCCTCATTCTCCCGGATCCTTTTACGCAACTAGTTGAACTTGGCTTGTGCTTAAGCCCTTTCATCTACAACCCTGTGACCTCGTATGTAGCCTGGCTTGCTCCGACCACCCAGATCTTCTTCTAACCAACCCAGATAGAAAGGGGTATAACCGGCATGATACCTGTCCGACTCGATGGTGTCTTTCTCGAGTATAACCTTGCAGTGTCATAGGTGCTGAGCTTGGCACCTGTGAGGACTGTCATTGTTTTGAAAGTCGGCTCGGAGATGGCTCTTCTTCTCGACCCTATGGATGACTTGTTTCCTTCCTGTCTGCTTCATAAATCGAAGAGAGACGTAAGGGTAGGTCCCTCTAAGACCAATCAATACTAGAAATGATGTGTCTCGAGATCGAATGATGAACTCATCCATTGGAAACCATTCGAACATCCACTGAACCCGTTCTTCAGTCAGGTTATCAAAGAGCTTGACCCATCCTTCGGCGTCCTCAGCTTGAGCGAACATGTCACCGATATAGTTCATTCGCTTTGGGTGATGGAAAGTGATGTGGTCATCCCACATTCGGCGGTGGATGTCGTGTCGATATTCACCTTTTTGGAGATGTTCTACAAGCCAGAGTTGGAGTAACAAATTGTAACCTTCGAAATGTTTTTCTCCTTGTTGACATTTTTCTAAAGCCCGGTACATATCTGCAATGATCATGGGCACAATGCTGAAATATTGCCCATTTAACCCTTCCATTACGGTCTTAGTTACCATGGCTAACCTGGCCTGGATCCTTTCTTTCTTCATCGGGAACACGATCAATCCCAAAAAGCAGACCATAAACACGAACACTCAGGGATGGACGTGTCCCAGAGAGGGGATAGAAAACTCGTCATGGTAGGTACGGTATGATTTGCTGTAGCCATACCGTTCGTACAGGTAATCAAAATGAATGTACGAATCCTCCAGACATACAAACTCCGCATCCTTTTTCAGACCCATCATTTTGAGGAAACTTCAGCCTCTGCGGTTCTCATGCATCAGCAACCCCGGTGTTTCCCATACTAGGTTAGCAGACCCTCCTATCTCTTCTATCAACGGTGCCATTTCGATGCTCCCAAAGCGGAACACAGACCTTTCGCGATCCCAGAATAGGGTAGCAACCTCAACTATCATTTTGTTAGGCTGGATTTCCAGAAGTGATGGTAGATTACCCAAATGTTTCCTGACGATAGCTTTGATGCTGGAGTGTAAATCCTCCCACCAACTCAGCAATTTTGGGTGAATGTTGGAGACCATGCCGAATCTGGGGACTTCGTGCCTCATTTTTTTTTCCTGCAAAACAAATAGGTTAGGCCTTTACCCCCACCGGACTCGAATATTTAACGCCAATAATTAGCAAGAAACATTTAGTTCTCCAAATAAATGAATAGAACTTGAGGGCGTCCGTTTGGGTTCAGGGAAACCCGGTGGACTTTTGGATAAGGCTATCTTAAAAGCTATCATGCGGATAACACTTTAGCTTTGACTAGGTTTGACCCTGATGCATGCAACAGTTCGACAGAGTAAGGTTTCTATGTGGTTTTATACTGGTACATTTGAGCGGATAACTCAAAGGGGAAAGGCACAGAACCGTCGATTGTACCGCTGATCGATTGGTTTTACCGCTAATAAGCCTTTCCGAATTTAGGGGGTGATAATACAGGAAGAGCGCAACCACTCATCAAGCGTTGCTATAGTATTTTGTTTGGAACGAGTGGAGTATGAATGTTGAGCATGATTTATGGAATAAGTATTTAAAACAAGTTGTCACGTATTTGCACGTTAAAGAAAGCGGTAAAAACAGTAATAATGTATTAAAGCAGTTACAAAAAGGAAACAAAGAGACATGTCAGTTACGTTTTGAAAAAAAATAAATACTCGAAGTAAGCAATTAATTGCATGCAAAGGGAATAGGAAAGGGTGCAAGTATTTAAAATAAAGGCATAAATTCACAAAACAATTTGAATTGGTAAAAGCCTATAATCCCCAGCAGAGTCGCCATGCTGTCTCGCCCCCTTTCTTCCCACCTAAAGATTTTATGGTGCGTTAGGGCATCTTGAGAAATTAACTCATGAACTAGTTTGCATTACCAGAGATTGGGTAAGGGCTTGAAGTTATCTCAAGGGGAAGGTGTTAGGCACCCCTCAGGATCCACAAATGTGGGTCTCGGTAAAATGGTTTCTCGAATTCAGACAATGAGCAAATAACACGCAAGGCTCGCATAAGAGGGGATTTCAAACAAGTATCGGAGTTTTATTGAAAGTTTGGAAAAGAAATTAAAAGTAAACATTTGAGAAAATGTCCTAGGTTTAAAGTAATACGGATCACATCAATGCAATACCTGGTAATCACTCCTCGAAGAGGGGCTACACGAGGTATTAGCTCACCGATCATCATATCCATATTCTACCCTTCCCACCCCGTGAAGGTAATTGAAGCATGTGTCTGTCACAGATTCTATTGCGTACTATTACCCGTCACGTCTTATCAGTTCTGGAGGAGATTAGGACTACTATCCTAAAGGGTAGGTACTAGGAAGAACCCCTAGGTTTAAAGGATAAATTCTAAGCGACAAATAAAACATTTAGGACAGCAAGTATAGGGGACACATAGGAGCAGATATGAGGCTCATGAATTCCTCCACAAATTAATACACATAATTAGCACGACTCAAACACAAAGAGGTCTTTGAATTTTAGAAACTAAGGCAAGATGTCTAAGTGAGAATATAATAATGGGGCAGTATGATTACTGAGTAATGCCTAAGGCTTGCCTAGGCGGGTTTAACAAACTCAAGTTATCCTGTTTAGACTTAATCCTGGTAAAAGAGGTGAGTATTTAAACTAATGTGAATGCAGTGTCCTACATAACATGATATCTAAATGCATGTAGAATGATGCAAACCTACGCATGCTTTTCTAAATGCACACAACGTTTTCAGAAATCAGAATCTATTATTATTTTTGGGCGAAATTTACTTATTAACACATTTTTGACTCGAAACAGAAAATACACAAGCGTAGTTAAGTTGTTGAACCTAGCACATGATTTATAATGCAACAAGCAGTATGTCCTTAACACGTGAGTTTGGCATAGGTAATATGAGCATGCTGAGAATGAATTCCTAGGGTAACATGATCTCTAATGCAAATATTGACGATTAATGTTTTTAACCTAAAACATGATTTCTAGACATGGTGATCGTGAAGATGCAGACGCAGTAACATTATAACAACCATTTTATAGTTATTTAACTACGAACATGATTTCTAAGTGAGGCATGAGTATGGCAAAGATTCTGAGATAAACGAGCCTAAAACATGTTCTCTAATGCATGCATGGCAAGTATTCCTAAGCATGGTAGCTATTTCACACATATAAAAAATAAATCATATAGCATGATTTCTACCCATAATTATACTAAGCATGCACAACCCTTCCCATTTCACTATCCAGTCCATAACCGTTTTTACAATTAATTATTACAGACAATCCTTGCACGAATTACACGAAAATAAAAATAAGAAGTTGCTATAGAGAGCCTAACAGTAGGCCCAAGTATCCAGATCCAAACATGACATATGCCATGGCCCTTTGTAACCCAGGTGTGTCAGAGTCCCTAAGGATCTCAGAGGACCCCAAGCAGTGCTCACACCCAAGTACCCTAGTCAGGAATGAGTAAGGGCATTGTGGAATGCCAGCCTTGTGTGTCAGAGTTCAATGGGTACTCAAATGTTCCCCAAGGCAGTGCTCATACGAAGGGGGCTGAACTTAGAACTAAGAGTAGTGATATGTGCCTATAGTTTAGAAAAGAGTTGAGTTTAAAAAGTAGCTTTTGAAATAACTGTTTTGAAAACAGCTTCAGAGAACAACATGAGACTTTGTTTTATGAAAACTAGTTTGAAGAAAAAGAAAATAGGACAATCAGCAACCCAGAACATGCATGGTTTAGGAAGCAAACGCAAATAGGGATAGGGTGGCTGGGGGACAAATAAGTCACATAGTAGAAGCATACTTGCACACAAATAGTCCTTAGGCTAGTGCTATATGGTTTAAACAATCACAACCTAGTTATCACAGAATGTTCATGCCAGGAATCTAGCAGCATTAGATTGAGGGGGTGTCAAACAGAGTCACATATTAGGTCCAATATTAGGATTTACATAATAACTAAGTATTAGGGGGTACATGCTTATAGTGTTGGGAGTCAGGAAGATTTATGATGGAAACATATAAGGGAAAGCAATAGACATGTTAGATTGAAGGGAAAGGGGAATCACATAGACAAGTAGACGTGAGAAACATGTTGAGTTGGATGATATAAACTTAAACTTGAAACATACCAGTTAGGAGTAAGAATAGAACAACAAGGTGCAGAGAAATAGAGCAATAGGACAGTGGTATGCAGAGCAATGGAGCAGCAATAAGTTATTCAGTCTTGGCTTTCAGCCGACTGAGCAGCCAGAAGAACAAGAGAGAATATGCAGCAAAGCAAGTGAGAGTTCAGAGCAATATAGGTGTTATTTGTGTGTGTGTTCGTGTATCTATTGGTTTTATTATGCTAAATAGAGTAGGGTGTTTATAATTCTAAAATAGGGTAAGGAATAATTAGTCTAACATAATTATGGAAATAATAACCAACCAATATCAATTAAAGGCGTGGACTCCCTTTAATTAGGGAGTCAAGTTCAAACGGGCCAATCAGAGTTAAATTAGGGAAAGGAATCAACTAGAGTGATCTTACCATAACGGGGGTAGTAAAAGCATGGAGTATGTAATAAAGACCAGGTTCATAACACATAATTAAGGAAAGTAAAACTGATAGCATATTCACAAAGCAAAGTACGAGTTTAATTCTGAAAATTAGTCGAGGGAATCTCGACTGTAATTGAAATCACAGGGAATCAGGCATAATCAAGGAAAGTATCACACAATAAAGGGAAACAATTCTAAAAATTAGTACAGAACATACGAAATCGTAGGTTTGAAGAAAACATCACAATTATGCAAAGAGATACACTGAGTCAGTAAGGAGTATCAGATAAACAACCATTAAATCAATAATTAGACCCATTAAATGATAATCAACACCAGAGTTCAGAGAAACCCTAAGCGAGAGGAATAGTAGAGATTTAGGAAACCTAACCATGAATTAGAGTAAGAAACATAGAGCACATAGAGAGTTTATACAGATTGGCTAAACATAGCAAACAAGACGGACTGAAACCCTAAAAATTGGGGTTTTCATTAAGAAGCTTTGAATCAAAACGTATTAACAGAGAAAAGCATAGAATAACATTAAAACAGAAGTAAAATAAATCGATTTTTGAAAGGGGTTTGTGAAACCCTAGTTTTAAAAAATGAAGGATCGTTTAAAGATGAAAGTTTTCAGAGAAAAACATAGAAAAGCTTCGTAATACTATAGATCTAAAGTAGATCTAGACTAAATCGAAAGACATAGGGTTAGGGTTTTGTGGAACCTAGAGAAGTAGGAAGAACCTCAAAGACGGCACCGTCTTAAGCCGGAACAGGTCGTGATCCTTACTCAAATGGCCGTGGAGGCCGGAAAGTGGCATGGGACCATGGGAGATGAGTTGGACCGCTCCAGGTTCTCCTGAGAGCCCCAGAGTATCACTGTACCGGTGCAAAGTGGACAAATAGCCATGAGATGATGAGGAGCCAAGGTTTCTGGTGAGAGACCAGCTGGAGAAGATGACCAGACTCGATCGGAGAAGAGAAGCCAAAGGAGGCTTCTAGAGAGAACTAAAGAGTAACATGGAGAGAGATAGAGAGAGAATGAGTGTTGAGAGAATGAGGGGTCGGAGGGGGTGGTGATTGAGAGTTAATTAAGGTAACATTGATCTGGACCGTTGATTTCATTTGATCAACGGTTCAGATCACGTGTGGGTTTAGGCCGGGTATGAACGGGTTTTGGGCTGGGTTGGTTAGGTATTAAAGGGTCAGGTGGGTTGGGTTTAAGACTTGTTATAATTTAAATAGAAATGGGCTAAATATTAAATACCCAATTAAATAAAATAATTAATTAATAAAATAGCTAATAATTGTGTAAAAAAAATAAATTGAGACCAACTAAATGAAATTAAGGTGATTGACTAAGATATGAAAATTATAAATGATCATTTAGTGACTTTAAAATGGTATAAATGCACATTTGTGCTATAATCACAGATAAAATGCTGAAATTAACTAAATAATGCCAATATTGGCTAATTTGTGAAATAATAAAATCCTAAGGGAATTAAATAGGATATAAATAACATGTTGAGAAATAAAATGATTTGAAATTATATCATTTATGAATAATTATGGAATATAAAGTGTTAAAGTTACAGTAAAATAATCTGATAAAAATACGAAAAGCTGTGAGAAAATACTAGTTACTGTAAGGAGTGATTCGAAAGTATATATACAAGTTTGAAAACAATTTGAGGAAAAATTGGGTATCAACAATATCATGTCTTAAGACATCATTCAACACCTAGTTTAACTACTGATTGCATGAAAAAGGCCCTAAAAACTAGTTTCACCATGTTTTTTAAACAACTGGTAATAGTTCTATATTTTTGCAACACCTAAGTACAACATGTTTAGGCAAACTAACTTGTAACAGTTTCCTTAATAATCGGGTAATTACTGAATATTGTCATACGCTTA
The DNA here is from genome assembly GCA_005239505.1 of Nicotiana paniculata. NCBI lineage: Eukaryota > Viridiplantae > Streptophyta > Magnoliopsida > Solanales > Solanaceae > Nicotiana > Nicotiana paniculata. The sequence goes on from ML303921.1 coordinate 43,499, forward strand.
GGCAATTCTTAGGTGTTAAATCTATTAAAATTGAAATCATACTCCTTTACACCGGTTTCTTGACTATTAATGTTATAATCAGTAAGAAACTGATAAAATTCGTCCTCTGAAATCAGTAATAAAGCTGCCTCACTATTGCATTCTCACCTAGATATCCTGCCTTATGTTCTGGAGTTAATAAGGACTTACTTGTGTTTGAGTCGTGCTAATCATGTGCATAATCTGTGGAGGAATA
>ML303924.1:0-62578 GCA_005239505.1 Nicotiana paniculata
CGTATATATAATTCAACGATGCATCTGAGTAGGTTATACAGTATCATATACTATAACCTGACCTTGTGTTACTAGCAGTTCATGTATATATATATATATATATACACACACACACACACACACACACACACAAAGAGACACTTCACTGTAATACTATAACATATATATAATTCAACGATGCATCTGAGTAGTTTATACAGTATCATATATTATAACCCGACCCTGTGTTACTAGCAGTTCATGTATATATGTATATATATGCGCACACACACACACACAGACACTTCACTGTAATACTATAACGTATATATAATTCAGCGATGCATCTGAGTAGGTTATACAGTATCATATACTATAACCCGACCCTGTGTTACTAGCACTTCATGTATATATATATATATACACACACACATACATAGACACTTCACTGTAATACTATAACGTATATATAATTCAACAATGCATCTAAGTAGGTTATACACTATCATATACTATAATCCGACCCTGTGTTACTAGCACTTCATGTATATATACACACACACACACATGCATCGTTGAATTATAGTATATGATATTGAGTGTTACTAGCACTTCATGTATATATACACACACACACACATGCATCGTTGAATTATAGTATATGATATTGAGTGTTACTAGCACTTCATGCATATACACACACACACATGCTTCATGTATATATACACACACACACTAAGATATACTGTAATAAGTTATATATACGTTATAGTATTACAGTGAAGTGTCTGTGTGTGTGTGGAACCCAGATATATAAATTTAATAATTATATTATTATTGAAATAAAATTATAAAATATAAATAAATATTGGTCCTTTTTCAGGTAAACATTGGTCAAAATTAAAAATCACTTTTATATTTACTATTTAAATAATATAAATGTAATCCGTTAACACTTTTGTAATACAAGAGATTAATACACTAAAATATATTCTACATGCTATATATGTAGTTAAAATTGTACAACAAAGCGTGTTATATATATATATATATAGACACACACACACACAAACTGAAGTTCTCTAGAACTGAAGTTTTGTCTTAGTAAACTGGGGAATTTCAGCCCCATTATGCTGAAGTTTTGTCTTTATAACTGGGGAACTTCAGCCCCGCATGCTGAAGTTCCCCAGTTACAAAGTCAAAACTTCAGCTCTAGAGCTGAAGTCCCCCAGTGTAACTAGGGAACCTCATCCCTATTATGTTGAAGATTTATTTTTATAACTGGGGAACTTCAGCCCCGCATGCTGAAGTTCCCCAGTTACAAAGTCAAAACTTCAGCTCTAGAGCTGAAGTCCCCCAGTGTAACTAGGGAACCTCATCCCTATTATGTTGAAGATTTATTTTTATAACTGGGGAACTTCAGCCCCGTATGCTGAAGTTCCCCAGTTACAAAGACAAAACTTGAGCCGAAGTTCCCCAGTGTAGCTGGAGGAACTTCAGCCCCGTATGCTGAAGTTCCCCAGTTACAAAGACAAAACTTGAGCCGAAGTTCCCCAGTGTAGCTGGAGGAACTTCAGCCCCGTATGCTGAAGTTTTTATTTTTATAACTGGAGAACTTCAACCCTGTATGCTGAAGTTCCCCAGTTACAAAGACAAAACTTCAGCTCTAGATCTGAAGTTTCCCAGTTACAAACTTCAGCTTTAGAGCTGAAGTTCCCAAGTTATAAAGACAATTACAAAGAGCTGAAGTTTTGTCTTTGTAAACTGGGGAACTTCAGCACCATTATGCTGAAGTTTTGTCTTTATAACTGGGGAACTTCAGCCCCGTATGCTGAAGTTCCCCAGTTACAAAGACAAAACTTCAGCTCTAGAGCTGAAGTTTCCCAGTTACAAACTTCAGCTTTAGAGCTGAAGTTCCCAAGTTATAAAGACAATTACAAAGAGAAAACTTCAGCTCTAGAGCTGAAGTTTTGTCTTTGTAAACTGGGGAACTTCAGCCCCATTATGCTGAAGTTTTGTCTTTATAACTGGGGAACTTCAGCCCCGTATGCTGAAGTTCCCCAGTTACAAAGACAAAACTTGAGTTGAAGTTCATTTATTTTAATTTTTAAAGTATATCTATTCTGTTTATTAACTATAATTTATGAATTTTCAGGAAAAGAAGTTGGGTCGTCCAATGAAGCAAGATGAGTTATTCAAGGAGACTCATATTGTCAAGAAAAAGAAAGAGACTGATCCAGAAAGGTGGGTCGACGACCGATCATCGACTGTACATGTAAGTTTTCTCTTTTCATTAAGTATTCTAATATACTCTAATATAATCTTTCAAATACTAATTAAATAAAAAATTTCTTATAGGATCGCTTCAGAGTTGACATGGAGGAATTCATACGCAGTCAGCCACCTAATGAGTCGGGCGAGCCAATCCATATTTCGGAGGAGGATGCAGAAAGACTATGGATGCAAGCGGCTGGCGGTGCAAAATATGGGAAGGTATACGGGCTTCCTAATAAGAAGTTCCACCACTATCACTGTGGAATGCAAGGAGTAGGAACTTCCTCGCAAGCCGAGCAACTTGATGGGGAGAGCCTCTCCACTTTGTGGGAGACTGTGAAAAAGCTCACAAGCGAGCTAGAAGCATCCAAGGAACGAGAAAGTCTTAGAGATGCTCAGTACGTTAGCATGCAAGCTCAGTACCAAGTCATGCAAGCTCAGTACGAAGGTATGCCAGCTCAGCGTAAATCTCTCCTAGCTTCTGGAGCTTTTCCAATTTCCCGGTCTCNTCATGCAAGCTCAGCTTAAATCTCTCCTAGCTTTTGGAGCTTTTCCGATTCCCCAGTTTCGCGAGCCATCGCCAGAGGCTCAACTTGAACGTGAGAGTTTCTTCCGTCTTCCCCGTGTTAGTTCCTCCCGTCCTCCCCGTGATCGTTCTTCTCGTCCACCACTAAATGACCCTTCTTATTACCGTCTTGATAATGAATATTCATCAGACGGTGATGATAATGATATAGAATATTGAAACAGTCATTGAGTACTTTTATATTAACTAGACAATAGAACTTTGGTCCGTTTTGGAATGGGCTTGTAATAAGTGTTAACTTAGTTTTGTTAGTTAAATGTGTTAGTTTTATTGAACTTTATACGTTGTTGGTTTTAGTGTTGGTTTTAAAATTGGTTTTAATGTTGTTGTTGTTGTGTTGTTAGTTCGTATTGTTGTTGTGTTAATATTGTTGTTGTTGTTGTTGTTGTTGTAATAGGATTTGGTATGCTGGCAGGTGGTGTGGCTGCCAAAATAGGCAGTTCCTGTCAAAATAAAACCAAGAAAAGCGACCAAAGTTGGTCGCTATGTTATTAAAAAAAATATTTTTCCTGGAATTTAGCGACCAATTGTGGTCGCTTTTTTTAAAAACAAATTAAATAAATTAATAAAATAGCGGCCAACTTTGGTCGCTATTTTCTAGATTTTAAAATATTATATTTTATTTACAGACCAAAGTTGGTCGCTAATTAGCGACCAACTTTGGTCTCTATGGTAAAGGGACCAACAAAATAGCGACCAAGCCTGTTTGGCCGCATTTTGTGGTCGTTTTTTCCCGAATTTTTAGTAGTGAGTGCACCAAATCAGGACCTAATAATTTTTTCTTGCCAACCTCGAACTAACTGATAGGGGACCACTTTCATCTGTATAATGCTTTATATGGTACCATTCGAATGCTAGAATGATAGTTGTTGTTGTAAGAAAAGTAGATGAGTGGTAGATGGTCTTCCTAACTTCCCTTTAAGTCTATTACACATGCTCGTAACATGTCCTCGAGCATTTGAATGGTGCATTCAGCCTGACCATCTGTCTGTGGGTGGAAAGATGTTCTATGATTGATCTACGTACCCATTTTCTAGAATGATTTCCAGAAGTTAGTTGTAAATTGAGCACCTTTATCCGCTATAATAGAAATCAAAACTCCATGAAGTCGAACTATTTCCTTAATATACAATTTAGCATAATCTTCAGCTGAAAAATAGCCTTAGCAGGTAGGAAATGAGCTGACTTGGTGAGTCTATCTATAACCCATATGGTATTAAACTTTTGGTAAGAATGTGGTAGTCCGGTAATAAAGTACTTATTTATTATCTCCCATTTCCAGGTCGGGATTTCCATATTATGAAGCAATCCTCCTGGTTTGGTGTTCCACCTTAACTTGTTGGAAATTTGGACATTCAGAAACGTACGCGGCAATATTTCTCTTCATGTCGTTCCATTATTATGACTGTCGAAGGTATGATACATCTTGGTTGACCCCGGATGAATAGTGTACCGAGATTGGTTAATCTCCACAATGGTATGTCCTCAGAGTCCCCCAATATCGAGCACACACAATCGACCCTTATATTTAAGGACCCCTTCCTAGGATAGCTCAAACAATTGCTTTTTCTGAAAGGGGATATTTTCCCTTATTTTCACCAAGGTTGGGTTGTGAAATTGTCGTGCCTAATAAATTTCCATTATTAGGTGTTGCAATATTTCCCTTCCATTCAATGCCAGATTCACCTGGAAAGTTAAAGCGAACAAATTTTGTCCAACAATCCACATTAGCATAAAACGAAGCCAACTAGTCCATTCCCAAAATGATATCAAACTCCACCATTTTTAATTCATTCAAATATATGTGATTCTTTTGTCCATTTGAGCTACACGCTCCACCTCTACCTCTACCTCTACCTCTACCTCTTCCAGCCAATGTTTGCAAGCCTTGGTCATGAGGATGTACTGATGAAGAAGAAGCTATTACTGACCATGTCGGTTGCATCATACAACTCCCATCTCTCACTAGGAAAAAGTTCATAATATGGCCGGGTTTCCCACACGAATAACATATGTCCGAACCTTGGCAACATTTCCCAAAATAGGACTTACCACATCGGCCACAATAGGGTACCGGGGGCCTTATCCTACTAGAATATCCGCTATATTGTGAGTTCTGCCCTCGGGAATTATATCCCTTATTGGAATAAGTGGTCCAATCACGACGATGGCCCTGGGAATGTGATGGTGCACTAGCCTCCAAATAAGATGGATGTTGAGGAAACAGAGGTCTAAATGTGCCTCGAGATTCTCTCATATCACTTGTGGGCCGAGTTGTCTTATGTTGGCCCTGATCATGCTCTCGAGCGGCTCGTTTCTGCCTCTTACGAGCCTCTAAGTTTTTGCATAGGCTTCAATACGAGAAATATCCATGTTTGTAAAATCATTGATGCATTCATTAATCAAATGTGGTCCTAGACCACCCACAAATTGATGTACTCTTTCCTTCATCTTAGCCACGACTGAAAGGGAATACCTAGCCAAAGAGTTAAACTACATATTACACTCCGGGACACTCATATTACCTTGCTCCAACCATAAGAATCAATCTTGCCTGGCCCGTCGGAGTTCAATAGGAAAATATTGCTGCAAAAATGCCTCAAGAAACTCCCTCAATGCTACTGGTGGAGCAAGAGGTCCCCTAGACTGTTCCCAAGTCTCATACCAAGCCACATCAACACCCCATAATCTATAAGAAGCAAGCTCTACTGAGTTTTTATTAGTGACATGCATAACTCGTAAAGTCACCTGCATCTAATCTAAAAAGATCTAGGGATCTGCATTTGGATATGATCCTGTGAATACCAGAGGGTCTAGGTTAATAAAATCCCAAAATCTCGTGCTGATCATTCTATCTGAGATGCCAGGGAGCTGACGTTGGGACTAGGAAGCTACTAATCGAGTTAATAAATGCACATCAATTCGAGTATCTAAATCCTGATCTGGAGAAACCGGGGGAGGAATTGGGGATACATTAGTTCGTCTATGCCCTTCAGGGGGTAGTGGTGCTACCTCTCAAGTATGAGTATTAATTTCATCGTGAGGCTCGCGTTGATCTATATGGGCCGGTGGCACCCGACAGGTACCCTCCATTTCCTTTTCATCTAACCTCTGAACAACCTCCTTATGTCTCATAGTAAGCATCTCTATGGACATAACCAGGGTAAGGATTAGATGTGAATACTTACGACTCAGCTCTATCGCATGACCTAGATCAGAAAGAATGGTATCCATCCTAACTATCATGTGCCTCATGTTTATAAGTATGATGCACGACATACCTATAAACAAGACTCTACTAGATACGGCTTGCAGACTCCCTAGGATAAAATTTCACTGATACCAAGCTTGTCACACCCCTACCTCGTGAGGTATGACACGACGTCCGAAGGCCCGTGTGAATCAACGTCCATACATAAATCTTTCATCATGAATCTGAGCCGACAAGGCCCCTAACTATGATACCAAAATTAATAGATGTTCATAATTGAATATGAAAGAAACCTTAACATTGAATACACACACACACGCGCGCGCGCACACACACACACACACACACATATATATATGTTACATCCATTGCCAACGGATTCATAACAATATCTACATAAATCTGAATACTAGTCCGCAAGCCTTTAGGAGTACCATGACACATAACTTGGTCGGGACAAATCCCCACCATACCCAAAACAACAGTAACATATGATTCGATATTTATTGAATCATATACATCTATTCCGGAGAAGTAGAGTGTGACAACCACCCATTGAAATGGGCACCTTACGTGGGAGGGGCGTCACCGGGCCTATCGTTACCTGTAGGCATGAACAAAAGCACCTAAAAGAAAGGGGCGTCGGTATGAAAGATGTGATAATATGTGAGGCGGGTAATATATGTAAAGCAAAGACATGACATAAGAGACAGGAATACCAAATGTCAACCTGATTTCCTAGGGCAAGCCACCGGGAGCGTATATTGCAGTACCCATGAATCATAAGTACATGCAAGTTTTGTAAAATTCAAGTCACTCATCGGAGCTTATGTATTAAATATAATATAATATATTATCATTCAACCACTCTTAAGGGCATATCATCTCATACCATATTCAGCCACTCTTTCGGGCATGTCACATCATATAGTAAAGCCTCGTATCTTCATCACATCGTACCCCACCTTGAGAGGTCTCGGTGGTACGTAGCCTCAATGGGACTTGGCATAACCAGCGTCAAAGGAGCTCACTCATACCCAGTCTTAGGAGATCTTGGTTGTGCCCGATCTCAGCAGAACTCGGCGTCCGTGGCCTCAAGAGGACTCAATAATATCCCATAGCATATTACTCTGTGCCCGGCCGACTATAATACGACTCAGTAGAGTTATATATATATATATATATATATATATATATATATATATATATATATATATATATATATATATATATATATATATATATATATATGTATTACGCAAGATCTATTTCAAGAGATATCAAGACTAGAGTGAGAATGAACTACATTTTCGGACCTTAGGATACCTTCTGGGAACATTTCAAGTTGAAAGAAAATGCCATCGGCGAAGAATGTACAAGAACATGAACAATATTATCACGAAACTTAAGAGCAACTTAGTAGCTTGCAGCATAAGGATTTCTCTGAAAGGAAATACTTACAACATGTCATGCCAAGAAAGAAAGCTGCCTTACATACCTTTTTAAAGAATTAACTGTTCTTCCTAGGTTCTTACACTCTTATATGATTATCTTCACTTAGTATAACAATAAGACAAATGGTACAGTGATGATTACGAGATTCTTGATGTTAAATCCCATTTAAATTCGCCTTTGATTTGGTCTTGAATCGTTAAGAGTTCTTAAATGGGTTTGAGGGGATCTTGAGCGAAGCAAAATCTGATTGTATGTTGTAGAATGAAAAAGATGAAAGTTGGGCTGCTTTTTATATGAAGTCTAGAAACTTCACCGCCCTGGCCACCGCATCTGGTGGGTCAGTTGGCACAAATCTGATGAAGCGTAATCACACCCTTGTCTCCTTAATGTTTCGCCGGCAGATTGGTTCAGCTAAAAACCTCAATAATCTTCAACTTCATGTGTGATCAAAAGTGTGGGGTGTAACAAACTCATTACACATTTGTCAAGGGTCAATATGTCCCTCTGATGGTGCCATACTCAGGAGAGGGTGATGTAGGTACTTTGACAAGAATAATGCCAGACAACCCATCCACGATGGATATTATATAGTTTGGACACCAACGATGTTGACTAATTTCCATCCTTATTATTATGTGGATAACGAGACTGCTCAGGAGTTGGAATCAAATTACTTCATGAGCTTACATTTTAACTATCTCCCTCTAAGGTACGATAGCTCATTCATTATACAAGGTGTTATACACGTGACTCTAAAGTATGTTGAAGAGATTCAAGCAAAAAATTCAGTTACCAAGATGTAACGACCGGCCAGCCGTTTTGAGCATTTGCATTCAGTTCGGTACTTTAAGGTCATGAGTAGTTTCGTCTGGTGTATTATGATCTAGTTTACTTTATGTCGTTTAGTGCTCAGCAGAAAGTGTAGGACTCAATAAAGAATTAACAGGGAGTTCTGCTTATTTACTGAATATTTTTACTTTAAATAGTCTAAATAGTTTGCTTACGTACTAAATTAGTCTTGCTCTAGACTTCTTTTTTCCTATTTTTCTCTTAAATTTGTTCAACGACAAGTTATTTTTGTGTAGTGAATGTTCTTGATAACGATCCTTTTTGAGTTTTTGTTCTTTTTTTGTTTGTTAAATGATGGTTCTGGTTTTTCATTATCAGCAATAGCTTTGCTTGATGTCTGTTCTAGGAGCTTCTGTTAGTCTTCTTAATGATGCTTCCTCTATTATAATTCTATGAACAGTCTGAAGAAATTGCTGGAGGTGCTGGTGAAGACCTTTGACCAAGTTTTAAGGCCAACCTGAAAAATTCAATTCGGAAGTTGTAAGTGCATTTATTTACTATATGTATATTTGTTCTGTGCTGAGTCGTGTCTTGAAGATGGTTAGTAGCAGTGGCGGATGAAAAATTGTCACTAAGGGGATTCAAAAAATAAATAAAATATTGACAGACTAAAAAACTAAAGGGATTCAACACATGATATACTATATCCTAGTTTTTCGGTACGTGTAATGCGCGTGTATATATGATTTTATAAACAACCATCAATTTTTTAAAATAAAACTCTTAATATATATATATATATACACATCAAAGAAAAGTACCGGTTTTTGTGAATGATCAATATAGATCATCACATGCTGACTTGTTTGTCGGGGCCAATATGCTCGGATATCATCTGAACATATGAAGATGAACAATCACTTCTTAATTAGATATTTACATGTGATTTTTTGTTTGACCTCGTGTTAGTTTAGGCCAGCCTAGTAACAGAGAACGGCCCAATCAGTCTAATAGTACAATGTCTAGTTGTGTAACGTTTGGACTTAGCTGATGATCCTTTTATTTATGGTCCAACTCGACCTAGATGTAAATGTATATTTTGTATATTTAGTTAGGACTTTTTCTTCACACGTGTAATTTTCATTTTGACATTGCATCAATAAAATGATCCGATATTTTTCTCTCTACTGTTCTTCACACTTCATCTAACAATTAGGGTTTTCCTTTCATAAATTTCCATTGACCTCGATTTCAGATGTTAACATGGTATCAGATCTTAGAGTTCGGTATATAACAACATTAGGTTCGTCCGATAGTACCCTTGGGGTCAGATTCTCCACGTTCTGCTTTTTCTGGTGACGGGTGCATCTGAGCTCCAATTTTTGTTTTCATAGTGAATTTAGCTTGCATCTCTTCCTTTTATGTTCTAGTGAAGAATTTTTGTATTTTTCTTCATCTTACTTGGTTGAATGTGATTAATTGTTGCTAGGTTTCAAAATTTTCTGAAACCCTAATTTTTCAACAATTACGATGAGTACTACTAGCGGTATTTCGAATATAGGTGTATCATCTACATCATCTGAGTCCATTGTTTCTACTGTGGAACCTTCGCACCTACTGTATCTGTATCCATCTAATTCTCCTGGAATTGTTGCTACTACATTCAATGGGTTGGGTTATGGGAGTTGGCGTAGAGGAATGAGCTAGGATTGATTAATGGAATGATTCCTAAACCTAGTACATATTCTCCTTTGTATGAACCTTGGTGTAGATGTAATGATATGGTTGCTGCTTGGATTTTGAATAGTTTGGACATGGAAATTAGAGTGTTATGTACACAGAATCAGCTGAAAAATTATGGAAGGAAATAGAGCAGTGTTATGGAAAGCCAAATGGAAGTAAAATGTTTCAGATACGCAAGGAAATCTCTTCCACCTCTCAAGGATCTTCTGACATAGCATCTTATTTCAGAGGATTAAGAACCTCTGGGAAAGCTAGCATTCTCTATATCCTATCATCCTTGTGTGGGTGCAAGGAAGACTTTCAGAAGATAGAAGAAGACCAAAAGGTCCACTAGTTTCTTATGGGTTTAAATGAGAACTACTCTAATGTGAGAAGAAATATTTTGATGATGAAGCCTCTTCCAAATATAGATATTGTGTATGCAATTCTAATTGAATATGAGAGTCAGGCAGATGTTAAAAATTCAATTCCCTCTTTCAGTTCAGAGTCTGCATTATTCACTACTGCAGTTCAGAAACCAATTCCTACTGGAGTTCAAAAACCATACAATCAGAGAGTCAATTTTGATCCTTTTAGGAAGTTTAATTCTAGCCTGATTTGCAAGTACTGTAAAAATCTTGGCCATTCCATTGAGAAGTGATATGAACTATATAGCTATCCAACAGGCTCTGGAATCAGACTAAAGAGAAATGTTGCATGTGCTCAAGTTTGTGATTCTCAAATGGCAGCACATTCTCATATGGCAGCGCCATTCTGAGAATTCTGGAACAGATAGTTCTAAAGTGATTCAGGCTGATGTTGGAGGCCATGTGTTGACTAAGGAAAAATATGACCAACTCATTTCTCTTATCCAACAGTCTAAGCTCTCCTCTACTGCTCAAGATTTTTCTTCAGGTCTGCTAATTTTGCAGGTATGATAAACTCTACTACTACTAGTTCTGATATTATTCTTGCCTGCAATGTCTCTAGTATAGATAGTAATGTTTGGATTATAGACTCTGGTGCTACTCATCATATGATACCTTATAAATCACTTCTTAGAGATATCAAAGCTCTAACTTTTCCTTATCTTGTAACTCTTCCCAATGGTTACAGGGTTAAAGTAACCAGTACTGGAACACTTTCTTTATCCTCTGATATTTATCTTCCTAATGTGCTTTTTGTTCCTTCTTTCCATTATAATTTTATTTCTTTTTCTGAATTGATATTACACCTAACTAGTTATGCACTTTTCACACCTACTTCTTGTATCTTGTTGCAGGGCCTTTTTCTGAAGAAGCCACTGGTTCTTGGTAGACTTCAGAAAGGGTTATACCTTATGCATTCAGATACTCTTTCTCCCATTGATTCATGTGATTCTACATTTGTAAATACCACAACTACCATCTTTGACAATTCTAATAAGAGCAGTTCTGATTTCAATTTTGAGTCTACTTCATTAACTGATAATGTTGTTCATACTTTACCTTTTACATTGTCTCTTGATCATATTTGGCATTTGAGGTTGGGTCATGTACCTTTTTCTAAAATGAAAAATATCCCTTTTCTATCTGGTAAACTACCTAAGAAACAGTCTTTCTTGTGCCCTATTTGTCCCATGGCTAGGTAACAAAGACTACCACTTTCTGAAAGCACCATTCATTCTTTTACTCCTTTTCAACTAGTTCATATTGATCTTTGGAGACCCTATCACACTCAAACTTATAATGGATATAAATATTTCATTACCTTTGTGGATGATTTTACCAGGGCAACATGGACTCATCTGTTATTATCTAAAGCAAATGCTCTTACTATACTTAAATCTTTTGTCCTTATGATTCAAAGCCAATTTGGTTATCATGTTCAAACCATTAGGTATGACAATGATTTTGAATTGGGTTCTAGTTCTAAGGGAATTTCTTTCCTTTCTGCTCAAGGGATCCTCCACCAAACTTCCTGTCCACACGCACCTCAATAAAATGATGTTGTAGAAAGGAAACATAAGCATTTATTAGAAACTTCAAGGGCTCTTTTCCAATTTAAATTGCCTGTCAAGTATTGGGGTGAATGTGTTTTGATTGCTACCATCTAATAAACAGATTCCCTTCCCCATTGCTACAAAATAAATCACTTTATCAGCTATTGTATGGTACTTCTCCTTCTTTCACTCATCCCAGAACTATTGGATGCTTAGCTTTAGCTATTGTGCCAAAGCCTTGTAGAGACAAATTTAAATCCAGAATCATCTCCTCTGTTTTCTTGGTTATAGTCCTGGAAAGAAGACCTACAAACTACTGAATCTTTCTTCCTTAGTCATTTTCCATTCTAGAGATGTAGTTTTCAATGAGCATGTCTTTCCATTCTCTATTTCATCATCATCTTCTTCTTCTCATTTATTTCACCCTTCTTTCTCTACTTCCCCAACTTCTCCTCCTCTTGTAGTTCCTCCTGATCCTACTCCTTCCTCTACATCTGTTTCTCCTACTCCTTCTTGTGAATCTTTTCCTTCTTCATCTTCTTCTAATTCTAATCTTCCTCTAAGGAGGCCACAACGACCACATCAAACTCCTGGTTATTTGAAGGATTATGTATGCACCACTATTTCTAAATCTGAACCTTCTCCTTTATATGATGACGCTTGTTTGTTAGAACCTCAGTTCTATCATCAAGCTGTGAGTCATCCTGCTTGACAGGATGCCATGTTGAAAGAGTTTCAAGCCCTAGAATCCAATAACACTTAGGAAATAGTGCCTTTTCCTCCAGGGAAGAAAGCCATCCGTTGTAAGTGGGTATATAAGATTAAACAGAAGGTTGATGGGTCCGTTGAGAGGTACAAGGCTCTCTTAGTCATTAGAGGGGACAATCAACAGGAGGGCATTGATTTTACTAAAACTTTTTCCCGTGTGGTCAAATTAACAACACTATCAGATGTCTGTTATCTGTAGTTATTAAAAGAAATTGGAAATTCTTTCAATTAGATGTAAATAATGCCTTTTTACATAGGGACTTAGATGAAGAGGAGTTTACGAAGATTCATCAAGGTCATTCTGTCCAATATGTTTCCTCTTCCTCCACTACTCTAGCTTGCAGGTTGAACAAGTCCCTTTATGGACTTAGGCAAGCAGCTCGATAGTGGTATGCCAAATTATCTTCAGCATTAGAATCTAGAGGTTTTCATGCTAGCCTGAATGATTACTCTTTATTTACTAAGTTGGTTGATAGTTCTTTAACTATCATTGCTGTGTATGTTGATGATATTCTTGTTACTGGAGATAATCTGTCTGAAATTACCACCCTTAAGCAATTTCTGGATGCTGAATTAAAGATCAAAGATCTTGGAGGACTTCATTATTTTCTTGGATTGGATATCACTAGGCAGCCTACTGGATTTCTAGTTTGTCAACTCAAGTTTATCATGGACCTCATATCTGAGTTCCATTGTTCTGATGTCTCTTTAGTGGTGGCTCCTCTTGACCCTCATGTTAAATTGTCTGCTGAGCTTGGTGAGATTTTGCCTGATCCCTCTCTTTATAGGAGGCTTGTGGGTAAACTGAATTATCTTCAGCACACTAGACCTGATTTTTGTTTTACAGTCCATCATTTAAGTCAATTGATGTTTGTCCCTAGAGTTCCCCATTTGAATGTCGCTTTACATGTCTTGAGATATTTGTATGGCACCAGCACTTTGGGGTTATTATTTTCTGTTGGTTATTTATTATCTCTCCAAGGTTATTGTGACTTTGATTGGGCGAGCTGTGCTAATTCGAGGAGGTCAGTTATGTTACACCCTATATTTTCGTACGTAGAAGTGTGTCGTAAGCAAACTAATGTAGGACCAAAAATGAGATAATATTTGAGTATATAAAGTAAGTTAATCATGTTACCTCGGAGGTTACAAATATTGAAGATCATGAACAACAATTACAAAGAGGGTTGGAAGGTTTAGAAGCTAAAGGAATTGAAGAAAACAATATTTCGTCGAAAGTCGACAAGTTGGGAATGTTATAACATGTACTTTTGGGTGAGAATAGGGTGCTTAACATGATAAGGAGATTATGTTATGACTTATATTAGTCTTATGACAGCCGTGTGTTATATTTTGAAGTCAACCAAATTGTGGAACAAAAGTCGATGAAAGCCATCACAAGTTACGTTCATAAGTTTTACTGAAAATTTTGGTCAAATGTAACTGTAATTTTCTCTCAATATACTTAGATTTAAGGGATTTTACACCCATAAAATTTAAGATATATGAGTCTAATTTCTAATGCATTAAACCGTTTGTTAATACAATATCGAAGTAGAGAGATATGAGCATTTTTTGCGAGACTGCGCAGGCTGCTAGGTGACAAGTAGGTGTGTCACCTACTTGGTTAAATGAGAGCCCAAAAATTGGCCATTTCGGGTTGTCCAAAGAGTCATTTTAAAGGCCTATTTTCTTTATATATTAGACTTAAAATAGGGCATAATAACCAGACATAAGCTCTGCAAAAATCCTCCCAAAAATTTCCCACAAACCCTAATTGATTTTCTCTCCCTTTCAAGTTCTAATTGGAGGTAAAACCTAGAGTTTGAAGAACCAAGATAGGAGCTGAGTTATCCAAAAAATAAGGTGAGTTTACTTCTATCTTTCATCCATTTTTTTCTGCTGTAAATTCATGGTAAGTCGTTCTATACTTGTAAGAACTCACGGGAAGGTGATCGGAAGCCGTGAGTTCGAGTTATTCACTAGTAGCGGAATGTTTTGTGTTATTGTTGGGCTGCGTGTTTTCCTACTGTTTCATGGAGTTTTGGAGGAGGAAGAGGGTGGATAAACACCATATAATTTTAGGGTGGTGGTCTGGTCGTTTGTCGTAACATTTTCGGGTCGTTTGACACTACTACGGCGGTCGTTTTGAGATATTTTGTAGTATTTGATGGTGTATATAAGGCTGAAAAATAATGTATATATGTTGTTATTGTTGTGTTCTTGTGTTGTTGGTGTTACCTTGAATTTGGAGGAAGGATTATAGGGGAGATGCTGCCCGTTTTAATACGAAATAAGCTTGTCGTTCATTGTGCGATAGTTGTACCTTTTGTAACTTAATGATAGTATTGCTATATTTGTTGTAGATTAAAGTGCGAAGAGGCGAGTTCAATTTGGTGATTGAAAAGATTGTGATAAGGTATGTTAAGGATAAACCTTTCCTTTATTTTGGCATGATCCAGTAACTACATGTGTTTGATAACGAAACATAAAGAGAAGTTCATATTCCTGAATTTATATATATTTTCCTAGTCTCATAAGTTATAGAATTCTCCCTTATTGGGAATTTATATTCAGTTTAGTTTTGTCTTCTTCAGTTAAGAGAGCAGAGACTCTCTCTCTCTCTCTCTCTCTCTATATATATATATATATATATATATATATATATATAGTATTTTCACCACCATCGAGCTACAATTAATGGGCAGGCCCCTATTGAGCAACTTCTGATCAGATGGTAAGTTATATACCAAGCCTATTGTATCCGAGCGCCTATGAGCGAGCCCAGAATGGACAAGATACAATGCCTAGTATGGCCGAGCGCCTATGAACGAGCCTACTACGGCGGAACAGTTACACGTTCCGAGCCTTATAGGGTCGGACATTTATTTTACTTACTATATTGAGAGAGTTGAGTCAGTATCAACAGGAAAGTATATCTCCAGATCATCTTTGACTCCCAGTTACTTTCAGTTATCATATTATCAGTTCAGTTACCATTTTAGTTTTTATTGCCTTACATACTCGGTACATTATTTCGTACTGGTGTCTATTTTTTGGGGGCACTGTATTTCATGCGTGCAGGTTCAGACAGACAGACGGGTAGACCTCCTCAGTAGGTGTTGCCCGAGTTCAGCCTGATCGGTAAGCTCTATGTCCTTCGGAGTTTCCGGATCTAGAGTTTTGTGTACATCTTATGTATTATGTATATATGTTATGGATAGGTCGGGACCCTATTCCGATCACAGTACATCCATCAGTAAAGGCTTGAAGACATATCCTGTTAGTTAGTGCAGTATGTTGGGCTTGTAGGTCTTGTATGTATATTTTGTTGGTTTGTCAGCTATAGTAGTTATGATGGCCTTGTCGGTCCAGCGTTATATTGATGTTTAGTCAGCGTTAGTTTCCATTCAGTTTTATATTTTGCTTCGCAAATTGTCTTGCAATGTGACCCTATGGCCAAAGTATGACACTATATGTTCAGAATCCCTTAGTCTCAAGTTGGTATGCAAAGTTAGGTGAGGCACGGGGTGCCGGTCTCGCCCTCAGGTTCGGGGCGTGACAAGTTAGTCGTTTTATTCTGTTTCTTGGTGGTTGTCCTGTCTCTTGGAAGTCTAAGAAACAACATATTATTGGTTTGTCTTCTGCTGAGGCCGAGTATAGGGCCTTGAGGTTGCTTGTTGCTGAGATTACTTGGATTCTCCGGCTACTTGCTGAGCTTGGGGTTTCTTCTCTCACCCCTGTGGACGTGTATTGTGACAATCAGACGGCTGTGCATATTGCCAAAAACCCCGTGTTTCATGAGCGTACCAAGCATATCAAGGTGGACTGTCATTTTGTGCGCACTGCTTTGACTTCTGGCCTTATTGAGCTCCATTCCATCTCTACCTCCTCTCAGTTGGCTGATATTCTTACCAAGTCATTGCTAGGTTCTCTGCAACAGCTCTTTATATCCAAGCTTAGAATGGCCTCCCCTTCCAGCTTGCGTAAGGGGGGGGGGGGGNTGTGTAACGTTTGAGCTTAGCTGATGATCCTTTTATTTATGGTTCGACCCGACCTAGATGTAAATGTATATGTAGTTAGGACTTCTATTCACACGTGTAATTTTTATTTTGACATTGCATCAATAAAATGATCCGATATTTTTCTCTCTATTGTTCTTCACACTTCATCTAACAGTTAGGGTTTTCTTCCTTTCACAAATTTCCACAATTGACATCGATTTCAGATGTTAACATTTTTAGGTACAAACATGTACAATGAAGCGTGTGTCAAACTTACTTATAAATAATATTTGTGTTATGTTCCTTTCACCTGTTTCAGTTGCTTTTTCATAACCAAGACTCTTAATACAATATTCATACCGATAATGTGCTTCACTATAAGTATATCACATAATAATATGAACATTTCTTAATCACATTCATTGTAACGCATCAAAAGACATGTAAACTCCATGTTGGTCTCTATCTAGTAGTAGAGAAATGACGTACCTTTATTATGTCAAAGAACGAAGAAGTTCTATAAAAAAATAAAAATGAAGAGAGTTGAAAGACCGGATTTATTTTAATATTCAAAGCGAGGACATGCGATTGTTTTTGTTTCATTTATAATATGAGGTAACCAAGATCATTGTATCTTTTTTAATTATCTTTTTATCAAACTACTTTCACTCTTCTATTGCAACTCTAATCCATTTTAACCAAGATGATGGAGACGTGATTTGAACCCAAAACCTCTTGCATGCTCTATAAAATGTTGAATTGCGATTCATATCTCCTTTCCTGACATGCCTGGCCATTTCAGAGGGTTTACATATCAATTGTGTTATCGTTGTTTAGCATTTATTTGCAGAAAAACATAAAAAGATTGTGCTGAAGATTTTGCTGCAACAAGAATGAGTACCCTAATCTAATCGTAGTATCTACAAAACCTTTGTAGAGGCAAATGAGTTACTTCAGAACCAAACTAATGGCAAGAAAATAATTCCATTTACTTGACTTTATCAATGAACTCTATGATTTTATATATCCGTGATGATCATCTTTCTATATACCAATTATGACAAGGCTTTGTTCTCATTTTAAAAAGTCAACCAACAGTTTTTTGGTTGTTATTTGAAAAGGCAGCAGCAATGATTGAAAATAAAATTTTAAAAAAAAAAAAAAGAACCCTAGGCTGGAAACTATTATGAATACATCAGTAGCTAATCTGAAGAGTAACATGATAACATCCTTCAAACAAATTTGATTTTTTAATTTAACTTTTCTTATAAACCGAGGATTTCAATTTCTTAGAAAAGTATTTAGATTTTTTAATATTCTAATTTTGAGGTTCTGACTTTATAATGATTAATATTAAAATAAGTAAATAATATTATTTCCTCTCAGTGCCTCGTCAATAAAAAGGCATTATCGGTTTCAAGAGAATCCCCAAAAAAATAAATAAATAAAAAACAAAACAAAATAATGAAAAGGCATGCAGTAATAATTATAAGTTATTGAAAAGGCAGCAATACTTGGAAATAATGGGAATGGTTACATGAGTATACATTATTAATTTTCATGGGTTGCATCCCTTCACTTAAATTTAGTTTTTATTTACTATTTTTTTTGGTATAAATAGGGTAATCTAATTTTAGAAGGGTATTTTAGTAATTTAATTTTTCACTTTTGGTGTCCCACTTTTATAATAACTAGTTTCTCATCACAGGCGTTGGACGTGTCCTAGTCTATAGTACGCGATTTGTAAAACAAAATCAATATATTATTAAAACAAAAATTTAGAGTAAATAATTATAGATTACGAATAAGTACATTTTTAGTGAATGATGAATGTGAACTGTCGATCGTCCGGATCAAGATAATTGAATATCATCAAGACAATGATTGTTCCAGGGAAATATGTGTTGGACATGTATAGCGCACACCAAATATATTTAACTTATCAAAGTGTTAGGAGTACCCATTCACTCCTCAAATCAATTTATTTTCTTTTTCCTTCCTATGGCTCTTATGCCACAAAGATGTACGGTACTTATTCCCTTTTTAAGCATCCAAATAACTTTTGTTTTGTTTAATTTGTTTAATTGAATTTTTTTAAATCTTTTATATGCACCTTCACAAATATTTGTTTTCAATTATTTCTCTGCATTATCAAGGAACCGACACAACTCTACTGATTGATTGTAGTTTATCGGTTTGCAATTATTTAAAAAATTATACATTTTACAGTCTTACATAAACTGTGAGCATGCTACTACTTTTTCAAGAAATTTGAAGCCAGAAATTAGTAAACTTGTTTGATACTATGTCGTATTAAATGAAAAAAAGGTTATAAACTAAAATCACAATGTACAACAGATATTGCAAAAAAATGTTACTTAGCAATGCGTGTGGTAAATAACCTCAACTCTTTCGGATGGAGTCATAGATTTTCTTCCATGTAATAACTAGTAGATGCCTCCTACTTCTCATAAAATCCAAGACATATTTACGGGTCCAAGAAAGCATCATGAACAAAATTAGAGAACATAGTATCTAATTTGTTAATATGGAAAAGTAGTTTGGCATGAGCAACTTACGCAAACTTATAGAAAATGCACTAAGCAAAGAGTTTTATATATTAGCTAATCTGAAGACACCCCTTCACATAAAAATTACACCTCTTCAAATAAATTTTATAGTTTTATATATTCATTTTCAATAATTAGGGATGTTTAGGATAGTAGGAAGGATATTTTAGTAATTTAACTTTTTAGTTAAGAGCTTTCCATTTTTAATATAATATATCCATATATATATATATATATATATGGATATATATATATAGTGTAATTTTTTGGTGAAAACCCCTAGCTCCGCCCATGGTTAGCAGTTGGATACTATAATAATTGTCTCAATAACTAACGCTTCCCCAAGTACATGCAAGTATACGTGGCCGTCAAGTAATAAAGTGAATCGAAAGTCGGATATTGGACACACAGAGACTTAGAATAATCGTTAACTAAGTTAACTAGAATCAATTTTTTGTTCAAGGTAACTAAAAGTGATGGCTTTTCTACTAAACTACTTTTGCAGAAATTAAACAAGTGATTAGCTAATACTAACACAAAGCAAGAGATTGTGATAGGATTTTTATTAGAGGGGATGAAAATTTCAGGGTTGTGGTCGTTTTATCAATCCTATTGAGTTTATAATTACACTTGTTAATCTGAATTATCTATGATTGCTAGTTTACCGGATCATTTATATAAATAGTATGTTTCCACAATATATCCATCAATCCACAATATATCAACCCAATATTCATATGGTATTGAATCTATCATGAACGAATATAATATGTCATTCAACTAAGCAAGATTGTTAGGCATACTCATATCCTAATCGAAATTATTCCCCGAGCCACGGATTCAAAAACAAGGTCTCTCTAATTCTACTCTAATCTAAACACGGCTTCACCAAGCATAACATAGATAGTAAATAGAACTCAACTGCTAGCCAAACAATTAAGCAATTATGCACACAATTAGAGAAACAACCAAAGATGATTAATTCGAATCAACAAAGACGTAGTTGATAAACGTCAACATTCATGACAACCACAACCCTAGAATGTGAAGTTTAGCTCCACATAGACACGGTAGCCAAACAACAAATTATCCGAAGAAACACAAAAATTACCATGTTTGATGGAAGAAAGATGGAATCTGATGAACCTCCACGGTAGCTTCGTGCTCTCCCTTGGTCAAAAATTGTGTTTAAGAGTACTTTTAGGAATAGAAAAAAGCCTAAACGAAATAACCAAGTCCAAGTAGAATAGGAAAACATTAGCCTCCGGAACTCGTCGGCGCCTCGCAGTGGAAATCGCGGCCAAAATAGGCTGCCTCGCAGCAAATAACGCGCCAGAAATCCACGGTGTCGCGGCTTGTAAGGAGAGAAAATGGGGTGCGGTACATGCAGCACCGCTGATCCTCTTTCGCTCTTCAAATTCCAAGTGCACACGTATAAATCAATTAGTCAGTTTATCCATGTGCATTCTTTCCAATTGTTTTGTGCCTTTTGCCCAACACTATAACATTGTCTTTTGTCTTTAAGTTTTTTGTAACTAACTTTTGTATTAATCACCGGTAATGACCGTACAATTTGTAGCTAGCTTCCTCAGCTAGCTATCATACTTACCGCTGAATCTCAAGAAAAAAAACTTTCTAGGAATCCCTCTAGAATGTACTAACTAAACTATTCTAGGAGGGACTCGAATGCAACATACACAGGCGATCTCCTTTGCTATTCTTTCCCATCCTACGCTTATCTTCTCAAATATTCTCTTGTTTCTCTCAATCCATATACAATGTACTGCTTCTGTGTATATCTTATTGAAGAGTTGGGTTTCATGTGACTTCTCTTTAGTTATCATGTTCACTTCCTAAATGATGCTCCCAATCCCTTGCTATTAAGTTTCTGCTGTGTGTAACGACCCGACCTGTTATTTTGAGAATTTGCACTTCACGCGCTAGTTTGAGGGTGTGAGTAACTATGTATGATGTATTATAACTTGTGTGAATCGTCGATTTTGATTTTAGGGTTATTAGGAATCGATTTGAAAGAATGAGTTTCATGATTGAAGCTTTAAGTTGGAAGAGTTAACCAAGTTTGACTTTTTAGAATTTGACCTCGGATTGGAGTTCTAATGGTTCTGTTAGGTCTGGATGGTAATTTTGGACTCGGGCGTATGCCCGGATTTGTATTTAGATATTTCTAGAAGGTTTGGCGCTAATTGACGGAAGTTAAAAATTTGATGGATTGAAAAATTTATAAGTTTGATCGAGAGTTGACTTTTGATGAATTTGGATATGGATTGTGGTTCCGAGAATTGAAATAGTTTTGTTATGTCATTTGAGACTTTTGTGTAAAATTTGAGTCCATTCTGGGTGGATTTGGTATATTTCCGCACGAGTTTTGCAAGTTGAAAAGTTCAAAGTTCATTAAGTTCGATTCAAGGTGAGATTCGTTGTTTCGATGTTGTTATGCATGATTTGAGGCCTCGAGTAAGTTTGTGTTATGTTACGATACGTGTTGGAATGTTCGGACGTGGTCCCTAGAGGCTCGGGTAAGTTTCAGAGTGGAATCGAAGCATTTTTCCTTTATGTTTGATTGTTGGTTGCTGGTGGTTTCTGGCGCCACAACTGTCCTTCGAGATCGTGAAGATTGGTGTGCGATCACGTAGAGGAAACCTAGAGCTGGGTATTTTCTTCATCACGGTCGTGACTGGATAGCAGTGTCCGCATAGAGTTGGGATGGCCTTCATCGCGTTCGCGTATGCTTCTACGTGTTTGCGTAATGTTTGGGGCTAAGCTGGGCAGGATGTTGGTTATCCCTTCGTGTTCGCGAGGATGCTTCCGCAAATGCGTAGTTGTGTCAGTTGTGTGTACCTCGCGAGTCTGTCGATGCGATCGCGTAGTGCATTTTTTCAGGAGCAGTGCTTTTCTTCTTCGCGATCACGATGGTACTTCCGCAATCGCGATTTATTGATTTGACCAGTGATTATAAACTCTGTTTCGGGGGTTCTAGCCATTTTATCATATTTGGAGATATGGAGCTCGTATTGAAGAAATTTTTGAGGTGATTTTTAGCATGTGGATTTGGGCAAGTGTTCTCTACTCATTTATTAATTTTATATCATGAATTTATCTTTGTTTTTGGCATTTGATTGAGGGTTTCAAGAGAAAAATTGGGGGTTTCGTCTAAAGTTTCATAGAGTGAATTTTCGAGTTTTGAATATTGATTCGGAGTTGTATTTGAGTGAAACTAGTATGGGTTGACTCATAATTGAATAGTTGGATGTATTTTGTGAGTTTTGTCGGGTTCCGAGGTGCGGGCCCGAGTTTGACTTTTTGGTTGACTTTAGGCTTTTGATTAAAGATTCGACCTTTATCATATGGAATTGTTTCCTTAGGCAGTATTTGATGTGTTTGAGTTGCTTTTGCCTAATTTCGAGCCATTTGGAGGTCGGTACGCGCGGGATGGAATTTTTTGGAGTATTATTTGGCTTGCTTGATATTGGATTTGGCTTGCTTGAGGTAAGTAATACCTCTAAACTTAGTGTTGAGGGTATGAGCCCCTGAATATACGTGATATGTATTTGGTGTTGAGGTGACGCACATGCTAGGTGACGGGCGTGTGGGCGTGCACCGTGTGAATTGTGACTTAGTTATTTTTGTGGTACTGTGTAGTTACCTAATCTTATCTGTAACCATGAAATCTCCACGTGCTACAGTAATTAAGATGTGATCCATGTTAGAAATCATGCTTAGGCCACATGCTGGTAGTGTTGGGACTCACAAAGGTCGAGTTTACATGTTGAATTAATTGCTTAATTTTAAATATATACTCACTCACAGCTATTATTTGTATATCATAACTCAGTCTTTGTTCTCCTTTATTTATACATCATATCATCACTGTTTGGGCTGATTATCATGATTCTTGCGAGCCCGAGAGACTAGAGAGGTTGATGACTGAGTGAGGCCGAAGGCCTGATTGTGAGGATAATTATGGGATCGGGTTGCATGCCGCCACATATTTATTTGATTCATTCCATGACTGGCTTGTTATAGCGTTTGGGCTGAAATGGTCTCACGGAGTCTACACACCCATAGTGAGCGCAAGTTCCTACTGAGTGCGAGTGCGAGCGCGAGCGTGAGTGGCGAGTGATTGGGAGGACTGAGTGAATTTATACTCTACGAGTATGCATATGGTTTTATCACTGTGTTGCATTGCATTCGACATGCACACACTTGGCATATAGGCATAGAGATGCATTTTCCTCATGTTGTACGGTATCACGTCATTCATGACTTCTCATACACATTAACATGTAGGCAAATAGATTTACTTTTCTCATGCCATATGATAATGAAACACTTACTTGTTGTAATATTTGGAGACAAAAATCACAGTTTTACAAACTTACTCATATTTTGGTAATTTCGGTAAAAGAATTGGATTTTACTATTATACTTGAAAAGCATGACTATTTCCATAACTATGAACGAGCTGAGCATTTTATATCTGAGTTATTTCTTTTACCATTGTTATTAATTTGTTATGAACTGTTGCTGGTTATTGTAGTTGGACTCTGACCCTTGTCCCAGCTCGTCACTACTTTCAGCCTAAAGTTTGGTTTGTTACTTATTGATTACATGGAGACGGTTGTACTCATACTACACTTCTGCACCTTGCATGCAGATTTTGGATGTTGATATTGTTGTGTACGATGGGAGCTAGCATTGAAGACGTGCATGTGTTCTGGATATAGCTGCCTCTTGTTAATGGTAGTATGAAAATATGTTTATGTATATTTCGGAAAGATGATGTATTTATTTCATACTAGCTTTGTAAACTCTAATCTTAGAAGCTCATGATTTTTACTACCAACCCTTGGAAATTTTTTATATAAAAGCTTAGTTATTTCTTCATATATTTTCTCATTAAACCTCAACAAATTGGATAGTTGTTAATTTGCTTACCTATTGGGTTGGGTTAGGTGCTATCATGACTAGTTAGATTTTGGGTCATGACAAGTTGATATCAGATCCCTAGGTTCATAGGTTCTACGACTTATGAGCAAGTGTCTAGTAGAGTCTTGCGGATCGGTATGATGACGTCCATACCTATCTTGGAAAGACTACAGGGCACTTAGGATAAACTTTCCATCTTTCTTTCCTTATCGTGCGACATTGATTTAGCTTGAAGTGTACATTTTTAAATTCCTTCCACGCAGTCATATACGCATGTGAGCGCTCAGTATCAGGTGTGTGTCGTCGGCTTGTGAATTCCATGGATGAGGTGCTAGATGTGATTTCTGTGTGCTGATGATGGACTAATCTGGAGGACTTGAGTGGGGTTTTGACTAGAGCATGGGGATTTCGGTTGTATGAGCACGTGCATTTGAACTTATAAGTTTGGTAGCGTCCCAATGAGTAGAATTTTTGGATGAATGGGTGGTTAGATGGCTATATGATGAGTCAGAGGTGATTGCGGGAAGTGTTCAGATGGTTTGAATGTGACGAGAAGAGTTTTCTTAGGATATGAAAAGTACTATTGGGTTCTTGAATTCCGTCTTGATGTGACGTATTGTCTAGAGTTATGAGTGTGTTCAAAGATTTTTCATGTTGTTTAATTATGGAACGAAGTAGCTTTTCATGTCTTGTTGTGAGTTCAGACTCAGTAAAATTAAGTGATAGCGTAGTAGTTGTGGCTGTGAAAGGGTATAAAGAGATGGTAGTTTGAGGCTAAGCAGGTGGGTTATCACCTGCGGGGTAATCTACGGATGTGTGATCCAGTGTGGAGCCTTTTTTCCCTATCAATGGGATATATTTGTGCGATTTGAGTTTGGATCGGTTGCAATGGTTGACTTGGCCGTCACGAGGATGGATGCGATATTTACGGATGATTTGAGGTATTAGATGGTTTGTGTTACATGAACTTATGAAGGATTGAGTTGAATTTAGGTGCGGGATTGTGGCAGTAATAGGGTATGGGTATTATGAGTTAGAGAGTGTTTTGTTCTTGTCTTTGAGGTAAGTGGGGGAGTCTGCTATCGACGATTTGATTGCATAGTTATGTGTTGTATTGGTTTCAGTTTGAGGCATACTTGTGAATCAGATATGACTTGCAGGGGTGCGAGGTTGAGATCGAGGATGAATCGAGTAGAGGAATTTCTAGATATGGGTCAGGTTACACCTTATGGGTATATAGGAATCATGGAATGATTGAGTTGTTATTTATGCAAGATGTAGTGCGCGTGGACTAGGAATTGCTCAGCTACATTACGGCGGGGTTACTTCTTTGGGTGTTGTCGTGCTAATGGGGCACAGTTCGTTCAGCCCGTTTGGGTTGTGCAATTGAGTGGAGTGGATGACTCTCTAGAAGGTTCTAACGGATTCAGGAGTTATATGTAGAAATTGGGAATTTTCAGGATTTGTATATGGCTAGAATCGGGGATCCGCATGGGATGGTTTCGAGACTTGCGGTATTTTTGTATCACTATGGATTCTAAATTTAGTATCAGGAAGGTAAATAAAACAATTTTATGTTCACAGAAGGTCTCTTCAGAGAGGGTGTCTCTGTTGTGGTACTTTTGAGGTGCTGAAGAGGGAATACTGCAGCTTATAGGCATCAGGGCGATGAGTTTTATTCTAGGGTCTCATATGGTAAGTTTTGGTTGAAGATCGTGGTGTTCTGGCAAGGGGAAGTGTCAACTTGAGGGTAATTCGGAAGGAACCCAGAGAAATTGGGCAACTTGGTAGTATCTTGGATCTGCACGATAATGAATATGATCGGTTCTTTGGGTACTTATGATATGGTAAGTCTCTACAAGTGTTTTGTGGCAATACGCTTGGGTTTGGCGACCTGCGTGGCTTGATTGAGTTGGAGAGATTCAGTTCTGATGGTTTGGTTATGTGAAAATGGGTTTCGGAGAATTCTCGATGGTTTTATACCACGGGCTGAGACAGATATTTCCTACTGGCATGAGGAGCATGTTGCGTATTATGATTCTCTACTAGATGGGATCAATAAAAGGTTTCTAATATATTGGGTATGTGTTCTGCTGGTGACTCAGAGTTGATTATGGGATTCTCGTATTTTTCATATGATGTCATGATAGATGCGGTATGTTTTGTGGGATTAAGATTTGCGTGTGTAAGGTCACGTTTTAGTTTTGAAGGAAAGGTCATGAATTCTTAGACAACATGGGCAGTTTCAGATGACTAGATGAATGATATTACTACTTGGTATTGCCTGAGGAGAGTGTACATTTTAGAAGGTACACTGAGTGTTGACTTACAGATGCTTCATTGGTATTGCGGTACTCGTTTGGTTGATCGAATATTGATATTCAAATTTTGATATGTGGCATAGAAGAATTATAGACATATTCCGCGTGGGATGACCGTGTATGATAGATGTATTAGACATTCGGGAAGTGGAGTTGGGATCAGATATGGTGATTCGTGTATTCTATGGATTTGGAGACTGGGAGTTCTCAGAAGAATATTGTTTCATGGTTGTGGACTGTGAAGATGTGTCCAAAGCTAGCCAGATGATAGTATGTGTTATGGTTAGGTCATTTTGTACTTTCGGAGGATTATTTATCTATTTGTGGATGAGTAGAGTTGATTTGGGGCCCATTGGTAGGCCTAAAGAGGATGTGTATTCTACACCAGGCCGGATTAGTTGACTCTGTACTGCTATTGTTAGGGAGATGTGTCATTCGGTTAGAGTTGAGCTTATTCGTGTTGATCTATGTGTTACTCATCTATGCTACAAGGGGTTGTGATTTGTTGGTTATATGCACACGTGGTGCCGTTCTGTTTGGGCCTTATAGCGAAATTTGAGCGAGATGGGTATTAGGATGTTGAATGATTTATTGTGCATTGGTTATGTTCTTTCCGGACTGTGGTATTGTATTATTTTCTTCTCCATAGTGATGTTCACGGACTTGTGTACTTGGCGTCGAATTGCTTATGGTTGTTGATTTTGAGCATTGGGGACTCGAGGTATTTCATATAGATTGTTATTTGGATGGGTCATGTATTGCAACTGGGCTATGATATAATATGATCCTTTGTGATAGATTCATGTGTTTTGGCTCTACGTTGTGATGGATTCTTAGCATTGCGTTGGGGTAGAACTTTTTGAGCTTGTAGGACGTTTCTCTTATTTGAGTCATTATCCATTTTTGGGTGCATTTGAATTGTTGTTTATTGGTGCACAGATTGCACGGTTTGGCTTTAGGTTGTATTGGTGTGGCATGTCAATATAATGGTTGTGTTTGATAAGATGAGCTCATTGGACCTACAATGGGTACTATCATATTTGATTACAGTATGCATAGAGCAATAATATCGAAAGTCGGTGTAGAAATTGGCTATAGTTATTGTCGAAGAGGAGGGTGCTCCATGACTTGTTGACCTGATGAGCGGCTATGAGTTTCTGTATGTTTCTTTCATCATCTGCAGTGTACGAAGGTTTTAGAACGAGGTTTTGTTTGATAAGAGGTTTATTACTTGTACCGGGTTTATCTTTTAAGCATCTACGGTGATTAGAAATTATTGCTATGAGTATTTGAGTTATGTGGTATATCATGCGATTGTGTCTTGGGTTATGGTTATGGCTTGATGCAACTTTTTCAGACGTACACAGTGTGTAGATGTGAGATTTGAGTCTCATAGTAAATTTCGGATGTTAGAAATTGGATTCTAAGGTTATGGGCTAAGGTTGAATTAAAGATCTTCAGTAATGTTGTGTCGTTGGAAAAATTATATGAATTAGGGTAACGTGGGATCACCTCGGGTATGTGCAAGGTAAGGTTACATGGAGATTTGATGGCTTTGGAATGATTCTTGGCACGTTCGAGGATGAATGTTTGTTTAAGTGGGGGGAGGATGTAACAACCCGACCAGTCATTTTGAGCATTTGCATTTCGCTTGGTAATTTGAAGGCATCAGTAGATCCATATGATGTATTATGACTTGTATGAATCGTCGATTTTGGTTTTCAGGTTATTCGTAATGGATTTCGAAGAATACATTTCATGATTGAATCTTTAAGTTGGAAGAGTTGACCAAGTTTGACATTTTAGCATTTGACCTCGGATTGGAGTTTTGATGGTTCTATTAGGTCCGGATGGTGATTATGGACTCGTGCGTATGCTTGGATTTGTATTTGGATATTTCTAGAAGGTTTCAGCGCTAATTAATAAAAGTTGGAAATTTGAAGGATTGGAAAGTTCATAAGCTTGACCGAGAGTTGACTTTGATGAATTCGGATTCAGATTGTGGTTTCGAGAATTGGAATAGCTTTGTTATGTCATTTGGGACTTGTGTGCAAAATTTGAGTCTATTTTGGGTTGATTTGATATGCTTCGGCACGAGTTTTGGAAGTTGAAAAGTTCAAAGTTCATTAAATTTGATTCGGTGCGCGATTCATTATTTCGATGTTGTTATGAGTGATTTGAGGCCTCGAGTAAGCGCATGTTGTGTTACGAGACTTGTTGGATATTCGGACGTGTTCGCGAGGGGCTCCTGTAAATTTCGGAGTTGAATCAGAGTATTTTTCCGTCATGTTTGATTGTTGGTTACTGCTGGTTTTTCGTGCCTCAGCTGTCCTTCGTGATCGCGAAGATTGGTGGGCGGTCGCATAGAGGAAACCTGGAGCTGGGCATTTTCTTCATCGCAGACACGATTGGATAGAAGTGTTCGCGTAGAGTTGGGATGGTCTTCATCGTGTTCTCCTAGTGTTTGGGGCTGAGCTGGGCCGAATGTTGGTTATCTCTTTGCGTTCGCAAGGTTGCTTCCGCGAACGCGTAGTTCTGTCAGTTCTGTGTACCACGTTTGCCAGTCTATTTATGCGATCGCGTAGAGCAATGCTTTTCTTCTACGCGATCGTGATGGTACTCCTGCGATCGCGATTCATTAATTTTCCTCGTGATTATAAAGTACTCTATTTCGGGGGTTTCGTCCATTTATCATATTTGGAGCTATGGAGCTCGGATTGAAGCGATTTTGAGGCGATTTTCACCATGTGGATTGGGGTAAGTGTTCTCTACTTATTTTTTTGATTTTGTATCATGAATCTATCATTGTTTTTGGCATTTGATTGAGGGTTTCAAGAGAGAAATTGGGGGGTTTTGTCTAAAGTTTCATAGAGTTAATTTTCGAGTTTTGAATATTGATTCGGAGTAGGATTTGAGCGAAACTAGTATGGTTGGACTCGTAACTGAATGGGCTGTCACATTTTTTGAGTTTTGTCGGGTTTTGATGTGCAGTCTCGAGTTTGACTATTTGATTGACTTTGTGCTTTTGAATAAATATTCGACCTTTATCATTTGGAATTGTTTACTTAGGCAGTATTTGATGTATTTGTGTTGCTTTTAGCTAGTTTCAATCCGTTCAAAGGTCGGTATGCGTGGGATGGTATTTTTGGAGTATCGTTTGGCTTGCTCGATATTGGATTTAGCTTGTTCGAGGTAAGTAACACTTCTAAATTTGGTGCTGAAGGTATGAACCCCTGAATATACATGATATGTATTTTGGTGTTGAGGTGACGCACATGCTAGATGACAGGTGTGTGGGCGTGCACATTTGAATTGTGACTCAGTTATTTCTATGGTACTGTGTAGTTACCTAATCTTATTTGTAACCATGAAATCTCTACGTGCTAGAGTAATTCAGTTGTGATCCATATTAGATATCATGCTTAGGCCACATGTTGGTACTGTTGGGACCTACAGAGGTCGTTATACATGTTGAATTAATTGCTTAATTTAAAATTTATACTCACTCACAGCTATTATTTGCATATAATATCTCAGTCTCCGTTGTCCTTTATTTATACATTAAATCATCACTGTTTGGGCTGATTATCATGATTCTTGCGAGCCCGAGAGACTGGAGAGGTTGATGACTGAGTGAGGTCGAGGGCCTAATTGTGAGGATATTTATGAGATCGGGTTGCACGCCGCATCATGCTTATTTTATTCATGTCATGATTGACGTATTATAGCGCTTGGGCTGGAATGGCCCCTCCGCAATCTGCACACCCACAGTGAACACAAGTACCTACTGAGTGTGAGTACGAGTGCCGAGAGTGAGTGCCGAATGATTGGGAGGAATGAGTCTGAGTGAATTGATACGCTACGAGTATGCATATGGTTTTATCATTGTGTTTCATTATATTTGACATGCACACATGACATACGAGCATAGAGATGCATTTTCCTCTTGTTGTATGGTATCACGTCATTCATGACTTCTCATACACATTGACATGTAGGCATAAATTTGTACTTTCCACATGCCATCTGATAATGAAACATTACTTGTTGAAATATTTAGGGACAAAAAGCATAGTTTAACAAACATACTCATATTTTGGTGATTTCAGTAAAAGATTTGGATTTTACTATTATACTTGAAAATCATAACTATTTTCCATAATTGTGAACGAGCTGAGCATCATATCTCTGAATTA
Source organism: Nicotiana paniculata (assembly GCA_005239505.1). NCBI lineage: Eukaryota > Viridiplantae > Streptophyta > Magnoliopsida > Solanales > Solanaceae > Nicotiana > Nicotiana paniculata. The sequence goes on from ML303924.1 coordinate 30,804, forward strand.
TTTCTTATACCATTGTTATTATTTTGTTATGAAATGTTGTTGGTTATTGGAGTTGGACTCTAACCCTTGTCCCAGCTCATCACTACTCTCAACCTAAGGTTAGCTTTGTTACTTATTGAGTACATGTGGTCGGTTATACTCATATCACACTTCTGCACCTTGCATGCAGATTTTGGATATTGATGTTGTTGTGTACGACGGGAGCTAGCATTGAAGACATATATGTGTTCTGGTTATAGCTGTCTCTTGTTCATGGTAGCTTTATACTTATGAAAATATGTTGATTTATATTTCGAACAGATGATGTATTTATCACATACTAGATTTGTAAACTCTAAATCTTAGAAGCTCGTGATTTGTACTACCAGTCCTTGAAAAATTCTTTGTATAAAAGCTCAGTTATTTCTTCATATATTTTCTCATTGAATCTCAACGAATTGGATAGTTATTAATTGTCTTTACCTAGCGGGTTGGGTTAGGTGCCATCACGACTAGTTAGATTTTGGGCCGTGACACTGTGTTTCCACTGCGTTAGCTTGTTCATCACTGCCTTCATGTATTCACATTTCATGTATAGGTGATAGCTAGATTCCTTTTCTTGTTGTCAAAGACTGCACTTGCTTTCTATATCCATACCCAATCTAATCAGCCTGTCTAATGTTAGTAGTCTATTTTGCATTAGTAAGCATAGTGTAAATCGAGCTTTTGGCCTTCCTGCATTTCCAAACATCATACATTTCCTTAGAATCCTGGATTGTTCTCCCACCAAATGTAAGTATATTTGGATAATGAAAATCATTCCTCGGCATATATGTAGTGATGACATCTCCAGATTATTCTTTCCTTCCATGATTTTTTTTCACCATCCAACTTGCCTGTTTTGGCACTGTTACATGCTCTATTTGTTTCCCCTTTATATAGTATGTATGTATCTATCTTATCCACAGTTTATCTTTCTTGTTTGTAAGGTCCCAATACAACTTTATCATAGTGATCTCGTCCAAGTCACACCTCTATTTGAGGTTATGAAATGGTCGGAGCAATAATAGTACCCAACAAGGAGTCGGGGTCGACTTTCCACAAGAGCTATGAATGGGACTTAGAAGTATATATTAGAGTGATTGAGATTGAATTATATCGAATTTCACTTCCACGCTATTTGGTTTGCTTCTAAGTCAATTTTAAACTAAGATTAACAACTAAAAATTAAAACTAGAAAATTGTTTTCGTTTGTTTTTCAAATGGTAAAAAGACCTAGGGCTAAGACCTTCACCTAGGTGTTAGCTTAATGAATTGTAAGCCTTAAAGCTTGTTTTATTGGTGGGGGTGTATTATAGCTATCAATACTCGAGTACCTAGTCAATACCTCTCGGTTAGAGAGTAGTTTTACCCAGTTTAGCTTTCGCAAAATTAAATGAGTATTGAATAAAGCAATTGATAATAAGCTCAAGTCGGATTTTACTATCTCTAAATTCAACCCTTTAATTGGGTTTTTCAATCTCTCAGTTGACCTAATTCCTTGCTAGCCAAGTTTTCCTAGACTAAGTCTCTCTTTCTCAAGTAGAGACCAAGTCAATTAGGCATGAAATAATGTTTGCAACCATTAAATCTTCAATTAAAAGCAAGAACAATGCTAGATAATCAACACTCAACTATAAACAAGCAATAAATCAAACACCTATTAAGTTTACACACTATAGTTGGGTCACAGCCCTAGTTAAAATCTAGCTACTCATGCTTAACTTAGAAGATAAAGAAGAAGAAATGATAGTTAAACTCATATTAATGATTAAAATGATAAAACTAATATTCAAAAAGCTCAAAATAGCTATAACTACTAAAAGGGGCAAAGTAAACGGCTGTTGATGTCAAAGGTACAAAAGTTAACCTAAAAAGGTGGAATAATTATATTTATATAGTGCTAGAATTTTCAGACAAAATTACCCTTTTTGGAGGTACTGCGGCCGCACAATTCCATGTGCAGTCTGCACTTCTCTTTAGCTTGGAAGGAATGGGCTTTTGCGGCCACACAGTTCTGAATCGTGGCCGCATCTCTCTATTTCTATGATCTGTGCATTTCTGAGTCCGACTGCACATGGCTCTTTTGCGTACTACACAAATGCAACTGCGGCTGCAAAGCTGATCTTCTGCGGCCGCACAATAATTGTGCAGTCCACACTTCCGTGAAACTTGAATTGCGTGTTCTCTGAACATTCGGCCTCGCCTTGCTTCTGATGAGATTTGCTTCACAATCTGCAGCTGCATATCATATTCTGCAGTCCGCACTTTAGAGATTTTGTGCCTATTTTTGTCCTTGGTCAGATACTCCTTCTTGAGTTGGATTTATCTTTTAGGCTCATTTTCCACGATTTCTGCAATTAAGCATATTTTATCAGTTTTTAGGAACACAATTGAACGCTTTTGGACTAAAACGAAAGCCAAAAGATCTTAATAAGTAGTCAAAATTCCCTCTCATCAACTCCCCCAAACTTAAGCTTTTGCTTGTCCTCAAGAAAATAAGGAAATTCCCACCTCCCCAAGCTAAGAGATATTCGAAAATCAAATGCATCAATCACATATCAAATGGGACCAACAATTACCCACTCACTTAGAATTATTAACAGGGCAATGTATTGAACTTTTAAGCACAAATAGTTCTAATGTGACATTTGAGCATCAAGAGTTGACTTAATTCATCAAGAAAGCTCGCTCTTTCATGAAGGTCTTTGTGGATCCCAAACTCCTCCTCTTCTACTCTCCGTTTGCATCTCACTTAATAATGTAGCACTCAATTTGAATATTTGTGAAAATTCGCTCATCTCTCTCAAAAGAATGTCGCAAGTACAGATTTAAGTACCATAGGCTTGCCCCTCATGTAAATCACTACTAATGTAAGTTCACTCGGCTTGAAATCACATCGGGCTTTTTCGAAATGCAATGAAGGCTTTTAGACTAAGGTTGGATATACTATGATAGAACGAGTTCATCTTTCCTTAAGCACTCTATTTTCTCTTATCGGCTCATGTCTTGCCAACTTTTTGAGGCATGTTCTTTTCCATAGAGGGATTGGAGAGACTTAGCATCACCCTTATTGGTCATGATATACATTTCCTGCTTCTTTGTTTTCTCCATACTTTGCATCATTACCATTCTTTGACATCCCTTCAACTTTTCAACTTATTCACTTTCATTTTGCATTTTTCTTTTTGTTCTTCTTTCTTTCTCTTGCCTTTCCGTTTCTTCATTTATTTTCTTTTTTTTCCTTGATACTTTTTTTCAAAATCCTCGTCTTTACCCCAAACTTATGCTCTTAGCCAATTGTTTCACAAGAGTGTTAAGGAAAGCTCGGTTACCAAGAAAGGGTCACGACAGAACGGGTAAAGGCTTGTAACAAGATCAAATGAGAAAGGTTTTAGGATCAAATTGGTTGACTAGGGATAACAACATTGGTGGGTCATAAAAAATTTCAAGCGGGTATAGGAGAGCCTACAATCACTTCTCAAGCCAAGCAAAACTTAAAATTTCGACTAGAAACACATTCGGGGCAAGTTCTAGACCATTTGCACCGCTACTTGGACTTGCAAAAAAAAAATCTCACTTCTCACGCAGCTGGATTGTTAAAAAGGATAAGAGTCGAGGGCCCACAATAATCATATTCAAGCTTGAAAATCACTATGGCTCGACTAAACCACTCGATGATTTCCTAAGTCAACGCAAGAGTCACAAGGTCACTAACTAGAGCGACTTCTTTCTAGAAGAACTTGTTTTTAACCATAGGCACATAGTTAAGTGTGTTGGTGCCAAGTGAATCATGTTTTACTCTTTTATTCATTACCACTACTATTTCTTTACCTAAACACCAAAATCGTACTCAGTCTCTTAAGAAGTTTGTCATACCATCCATCGTTGGGAAGTTTCACCCGGTCCACACAAGAACTACCTTTGTAAAGAACTGTGGCATTAAGAAAACCAAATGTAACGACCCGACAGGTCATTTTGGGCTCTAGCACGTCGTTCCGCGATTTGAAGTCGTGAGAAGCTTCGTTTCAGGTGTTATAACTTGTAGGTGTGGTCGGAATCGAATTTCGGGAAGTTTAGAGTTGATTTGGAAAGAAAAATTCTCATGTCAGAAGCAAAATGTTGGAAGAATCAACTAAGATTGGAATTTTAAGTAAACGACCTCCGAATCAGGATTTGAAGGTTCCTGTAGGTTCGTATGATGATTTCGGACTTGGGCGTATGTCCGGATCGGGTTTTGGGTAACACGGTAGCGTTTAGATGTATATTGTGGAAGTCAGCATTTTTGAGGAATTTCATAAATTTGAGCTTGAAATGCATTTTAGAGTTATTGATGTCCGTTTGGGATTCCGAGTCTGGGAACAGCTTTGTATGGTGATTATGGAGTTGGGAGCGCGATCGGAAGTCAATTTGGATATCCGTAGGTCATTTTGAAGTCATTTGGCTAAAGATAGAAATTTAAAGGTTTTTGAGAAATCCGACCGGAAGTGGAAGTTTTGATATCGAGGCCGGAATGCAATTCCGGAAGTTGGAGAAGGTCCGTAATGTTGAAATGACTTGTGCGCAAAATTTGAGATCAATCAGACGTGATTTGATAGGTTTTGTCATAGGATGTAGAAGTTGGAAATTTCTAAGTTCATAAAGTTGGGATTTGAGAGCGATTCGTGGTTTCGATTTTGTTTGATGTGATTTGAGGCCTTGAGAAAGTCCACATTATGTTTTGGAACAGTTTGATATGATTGGACGGGGTCCCGGGGGCCTCGGGTGGATTTCGGTGGTTAACGGATCAAGTTGAGAGTTTGAAGAGGCTGGTTTTGCTGCCATCTGGTGTGATCCGCACCTGCGAGGATTTGATCGCAGGTGCGATTTTGGGATGGGTCCAAGGAGGTTGCAGGTGCGGAATTTTTGGGTGCACTTGCGGAAGTGCAGGCGCGATTAAGGAGCCGCAGGTGCGGAAATGGGCCTGGGCAGATTATTTTTAAGCGAGAATTTGGTCATTTCTTCATCCATTTTCATATGCCATGGGCGATTTGGAGGAGCTTCAAGGAGAGGATTTAGTAAAGGATCCCAAGGTAAGTAATTTCTTAACATTTTTGAATTTAATACAAGATTATATGCATGAATTAGGCATGGAAATTGGTAGGAATTTGGGGAATTATTGAAGAAACCTAGAAATTTGGTAAATTGGAATTTATCCACGAATTGAGCATGAATGTTTGAGTAAATTGTATATTTGAGTTAGTAAGGCGATGGATAGAATATATCTTCGAGAAATTTCGGATTCCGGGCACGTGAGCCCGAGGGCATTTTGATCATTTCACTGGGCAGGGTTGAGAAAGTATTTAATTTGAATTTTTTGTGATTATTAGGATGAATTTTCATTGCTTTGCCGTTATGTGGTAGTTTCGGAGCGTTGTGCGCCCGTTGGAGTCGTCAGAAGGGCTTGGAAGCCGGTATTGGAATTTCAGAGTGAGGTAAGTCTCATTTCTAACTTTGTGAGGGGGAATTGTCCCCCTAGGTGAATTAATTAAGTATGTGCTATTGTCTTCGGGGACTACGTACGCACGAGGTGACAGGAGTCCGTGCGTAGCTACTATTATGCCATATTCCGGTAGCCTAGGACCCACTAGTATGCCTTACCTGTTGTACCTATGATCTTGTCTGTGATAGTAGACTGCTAATATAATCGAAAATTGTAATTTAATGACTAAGTAAGATTAGAGTTTATTTTCTAAATCATCTAAAAAGAGAATTTATTTCCTTCGCGGGCAATTGTACTTTCGAATAAGGTTGTGTTATTAAAAGTTATATAAACTCGGCAAGTGAATTTCGAAAAAAGGGGATTTAAATACTATTTGTGGTTTTTAAAAGAGAAATCGGTCATTTATTTGAGTATTGGTGCTCCCGACGTATTCGGAGTGGATGGTTGATTGTGCATGTCTGCATGTGACTGTTTCGCAATTTACATTCCGCGAACGGAGTGTTATTTCCCCTACTCTCATGGGAGCGGGTCGTACGTCACGGCGAATTTAGAATGCACTTTTGGTTCGGGCCGTTCAATCCTCGGCAGTGCATAGATATGATTGTTATATTGAGAGGTGCACTTATGGGATGGGCCGTTCGATCCTCGGCAGTGCACAGAGAGGATTATTATATTGAGATATGCACTTTTGGTACGGGCTGTTCAACCCTCAGCAACGCATAGACATGATAGTTTATTGAGAGGTGCACTTTTGGTACGGGCCGTTCGATCCTCGGCAGTGCACAGAGTAATTATTATGATGGCTCAGGCCGATTGTCTTTATCTCGTATGCGGACGCTAAATTGTTAAATATTTTCTACATGATTTTGAAGTGATAAGATATTTGAGAGAATAAAGAAGTAATTGTTGATTTATGATATTTGGGGGAAAAAAAGAGGAAATTGTTTATTTATGATATTTTGGAAATAATGAGAAAGTGGTAACTGGTTGTTTATTTCCAGCATCTACTTGGATTTCGGTGCCTCATATATATGCTATTTTACTACCTTACGTGCCCATCATTTTCATCTTACACTGTTAATTAATTTGTTGGCCCTTAGTGAGTGTCTAATGCGACCTCTCGTCACTACCTCTCTGAGGTTAGGCGGGCGACTTACTGAGTACACGTTGTTTTTGTACTCATGCTACACTTGCTGTGCATTTTATTGCACAGGTACTTTCATAGAAATGTGGAGGATTCGGAGACTTAGGCGAGCTGCATCATTCGGAGGCGATCCGCAGCTGACGGAGTCTCCCTCGTACTGTATTTACTTTCAGTTTATATTCCCTTGTCAAATTTGTATTCCAGACAGGCTTTGTGGAGTTTGTATAAATTCTTAGAAATTGCTCATGTACTTGTGACACCAGGTTCTGGGATATGTTGGGATGTGTCGGGTTATATTTGTTAAAATGTAGTACCAAACCCTTGTTTTTAACTACCAGATTTTATTTGGATAATATGTAATAAAGCGAAAGGAAAAGTTTTTCTTAAATGTTAAAACCGGAAAGTTATTTCAATTAATTAATGATTTGGCTTGCCTGACATTGATGTCGAACTTATGGATTTTGGGTCGTGACAACATGGTATCAGAGCGCTAGGTTCCCGTAGGTCTCACGAGTCATGAGCAAGTCTAGTAGAGTTTTGTGGATCAGTATGGAGACTTTTGTACTTATCTTCGAGAGGCTACAGGGCTTTTAGGAGTACTTCCCTTCTTGATTCCTCATTGTACGATTCGATTCCCTTGTGGCTTATGCCTAAGTTTATTCTTACTCAATCTTACGCGACGCGAAGCGCTGCTATGAATCAGGAATTTGAGGAATTGAAATGGTTCTACGGATGTAATTCGAGATGCTTCCATGTGTAATTGGTTGGGCCTGTTGTTATGGCCCTGCAAAAGGGTAATATGTTGTTTCATCTCAGTAGCTGTGTTTCTGGGAGCCTTAAGGCTATGCTCAGTGATTTCAATATGATGATAGAATGCTTGCCCGTATGTTGGGGGTGATGAATAGTTTGAGGGGAGGTCTTCTCAGAATGTGATTTCGAGATTTCGGTATTCTAGTGCCGGCAGAGGAAAGGCATTTGGGTTATGAATGGTCCGGTTGGGATTGATAAAGTAGTAAGACTTGGTGTCTACAAGCGATGTGGGATATGCACCTGTGACGTGTAATAGTCATCATTGATCGAATGGAATGTGTTAAGTTTGTCGGTGCTCTGGTTTCTTCGGTTGCGTGGGGTCAGAGTATTGAGAAGAAGTATTGAAGAATGCGGTTGGCAGAGATTGATCCTGAAGTGAGGCTAGGCGGTGGTTCCATTTCTAGGAGGCTAGGTGTAAGAAGCGGAAGTCGAGCAGTTGCAAAGTGGGGGAAGTGGCAGCGTAGCTTGGAATTTGAAGATATTGTCGCGCATTTGATGGATGTCCATGAGGAGTGGACAGACTAGTAAAGTTGGTAAATGAAGCAGGAAATAGGATGGGGTATTGAAGTCGTAGAGAGCGTGCATTTTAGTGACGTTGGAAGGTGTCCGCGGGTGATTTTTGCAGGTGGGTTACTGTCTGTGAATAGGTTAGCGATGGTGTGGTTGGCAGGTCTTATGAGGGGTCTAGTGGCTAGTCGGTGGGAGGTAGAATGTGTGAATGATGCTAGAGAATTTGAGTATTTAGGGGGTGCTAGCAAGAAGATTTGGAAGAATTGGACAGATTGGTTGAGCAAGGTCGTGTTATCAAAGGAGAAAGGATCTCGGCGGGGCCTAGAGTGGTGCAAGGAGTAGGTTCAGACTAAGTGAGGGAGTCCCACCATCTACAATTGGGTTATAGGGTTGTCTTCTCATAGGGTTGCGAATTTTCGACGTATTGGCAAGTTATTTCAGCTAAGGAAAAGGAGTAAAATGGTGATTGTACGTGGGATTTGATGAATGTGTGCAAAAGTTGGCCCCTTCGGGCCAGGGATAGGCTTTGGAAGATTCAGAATTTTTCTTAAGGCGTAGGTGAGTTGTCAGGATAGTGACTCGGTCACGTGTTTCCTTGAAAGGGGTGTTCATGTGCTAGGAGACCCTTGAAGTTGATTATATTTGGGACCAGTCAAAGTGGGTGACTCTCAATAGTGGTCCTAGTGAATTTAAAAGTTAAGAATGCGGTATTTAAGGGTTTCAAGCAGTAGTGTGATCGAGAATCAAGCTTTTGCAGAGTAATTTCTGAGAAAAATAAGAATGGTTGGAATGTTCTATGACATGTTTCATCATGCAGGATAGTATTGGAGGAGTGAGAGAAATAAACTTTGGATTGTAGAAACATGATCAGGATGATATGAGACGGGTTGCAGGATTTGGGCAGCATAGTCTCGTGAATCAAGTCCACTCGGGATGAGTGAGGGTGGAGTTTTCTATGGATTGAAGAAATTTGCTATTATTCCTGAGGCAATTGAAGTTGATTAAAAGCAAATAGATTGATTAGCCATGGTTGAAATGGCATATTTGCGGCAGTGATCATGTTCTTTCGGTGTGATTAAGTTATGCATATGGTTTGTGCCGATATGCGCGGGGTTTGTCGGCCGTCGTAATGGATTCCATGTGGGAGAATTTGAGTTCTATGGCCTGTCAGGTATAGGCGGACCCCAGAAGGGTTATAGTGGTATAGACTACTACTTAAGGATTTACATGTTGGGTGATTGTGGGAATTCACTCGTGTGTTGAGATGGTACTCTTGAATTGAGTTGAGTAAAAGGTTTCTATATGATGAAGTGTTCACCCTATTGGTGGTTCAGAAGTCATGATGGAATTCTTGCGCTACCTCATATTGGCATGTTAGGTGCGGTAAGCAGTATGTAATTGGGAGTCAGAAATCGAGATTGTGGTTCGGTGTTAATAAGGATGTCATGAGCTCGGAAGAGCAAGAAAAATAGATTTGAAAGTTCAGAGTAAGCTGATGTTATCTTCAATGTCACCTGAGATTGATATTCGGTGGAAGAGGCTTTGTATCCTGGTCATGGGTTCTTGATGTGTCTTGTTGGCTTGTGTGGAAGGTCGTGGAAGCGTGACCGTGAAAAGATTGTATAAAGTGTGACATGTAGTCAATTGATGGATTGAAGATTTGGATTGAGTATAAAGAAGTGCAATGTTCTGTGTTTGAGAAGTTATGCCTGAGAGGCGTTCAATTTATATGGTTGTGGATTGTGGGGTGTTTGTCCCGGCTATGATGGTTGTTCTTGCATATTATGAGAGAAAGTGGGCTAATGTGGACCCAGGTAGAGCTATTAGCTTAGTTTGGTGCGAGCAAGGTAGACTCGATGATTGTGAATGGATTTAAATATGATTGTGGGCTCCGTATGAGCCAGGCATGTTCATTTCATTGGAGCGCTTTTCATGGGAAGGTATTAGAACAACAGATGTTGCTCCGTCTTCGTGAAATTCATGTGATATTATGATTGTGCCGTGCGAGTTGTGAAACGACATGATAGTTTCCTATGTGTTGAGGTCCCCCGTAGTGGGTATGTTATGTGAGCATGATAGCTCTTGAGATCCCGAGTGTATATATATATATATATATATATATATATATATATATATATATATATATATATATATATATNATATCGCACCTCAGTTGTGTTTGAGTTTTGTTGCATACGGCTTTATCAGTCTCCCTAGGATGGTATTATGCACTTAGCGTGCTTGTGGTCGATATTCAGTAATTTGTAATAGTGAGCAAATGAGCTCTGTATTTATGTCTTCTTATGTAAATTCTATGTGTGGATCGGGTGGCACGCCGCCACGGGAATGTTATTTGGATCGGGTTACACGCCGCAACAATGTGATGATGAGAAGGGTTAATATATATTTATTTTTCTTATGTTTTACTTCCTGTTTTCTGAGAAAAGTTCATATAAGTTGCATGAGTTGAATATTCCCTTCCTGAGTCATTTCTTATTTATCATGTTCGAGTTATGGCCTATTGGCGCGATGTGGTATCATGTGAGTATGTTGCTCATGTTGGGGTGATTTGTTGACTGGGCAGTTCATACTGGATGAGAAGATATTATCGGATCAGGGATCAGTGTGATATGGTTATGTGAAGTGTATATCAAAGAACAAATACCATTATTCAGGTTCATAATGAAATGATGATTCTAGTCAAGATGAAGTATTCAAGGATTTGTTAACTCTGCAGTTGGGTGTGAATTCCTGCACATGTCCTCCGTAGTGGTGGTATCGTCAGCATTATAGCAGAATGTATGTATATTTGTTATGAGGTGCATCGCGAACACTAGATTCGTGAAATCTTGGCTATTAAGATTCAGGGAGTGTCATTGTGGTTAGATGATGAGTTATGCGGTGCATGGTGTTGATTTATCAAAGGCATGTAGTCATGTTCTGGTATGTCATATGGTAGTTGATGCGGTGTTTATATATTGGAACTAGGCCTGGCAGAGAAAATTTCAGGTATTAGAACTAGGTTCTGAGCTTATTATATGGATAAAAGGAGAAATCTTCAGAGTTGATCAAGCTGATGTATTCAACTGGGTTGTGGTAGCACGGGCAAGTGCTCAAAATTCTAAACAGTGCTTTTAGGTAGCTCCAGAGCAGTTCCTAGCACGTTCGAGGACGAACGTCGATTTAAGTGGGGGAGAATGTAACGACTCGACCGGTCATTTTAGGCTCCAACGAGTCGTTCAGTAGTTTGAAGTCGTGAGCAGCTTCGTTTCAGGTGTTTTGACTTGTAGGTGTGGTCGGGATTGAATTTCGGGAAGTTTAGAGTTGATTCGGAAAGAAAAATTCTCATTTCTGAAGCCTTAAGTTGGAAAAATCAACTAACATTGGAATTTTGAAATAAACGACCTCCGAATCAGGATTTGAAGGTTCCTGCAGATTCGTATGATGATTTCGGACTTGGGCGTATGTACGGATCGGGTTTTGGATAACCTGGGAGCGTTTCGATGCATATTGTGGAAGTCAGCATTTTTGAGGAATTTCATAAATTTGAGCTTGAAGTGCATTTCAGAATTATTGATGTCCGTTTGGGATTCCGAGTCTGGGAACAGCTTAGTGTGGTGATTGTATTGGTAAAAAGAGTTTCACACGTAAGACAGCTTTTGACAACTCAGCTAGTCACGTGGACACGGGAAAACACGATAGCTGGAAATAACTCTTTGAAGAGGTATGGTACAAAGAGACACGGTTCAGTAAACCCACAAACTTATCAGCCACGGGAAGTCCAATTTGATCAAAATGGGAGAGAGCCACGGTCAGAATGAATTTAGACAAAGCTACGGGCAGATTCACGAACCCACAATTGATTACTCGAACATTATGTAACTGAACCCCTATTTACCATTAACCTTTGTAACGCCTCATTAATGTCATAATTAGTCATTAATGATTAATCGTAGCAGCAGTCGTACGTTATAAGAATCTCCTATATAAGGGAGGGGAATACAGCTTGTAAAGGCATATGATTCTCGAAATACAATCAACTTCGATCTTTTATTTCTGTAATATTGTCTATTATTAATTTTTCCATTATCTCGATTATCAGTAACCCGTATTTATCTTAAAAATAAGCTTTAGTCAAATGGTTTAATTTTTTGGTTAAACTAATTGGTTCCGTTACCGGAAATCTGATAATCTTTGTTTACTTTCCAAGTGATATCCTTTGAATTATGTCAAACCCCAACGACAATAGCCAGCAAAGAAGTGGAACCCCAGTTCCATCACCTTCAGGAACCCCACATGGTTCAAGGGAACAATCCCCAGAAAGATCCAATAACAACCATGGTAATAATGATCAAACGGTGGAACAAGATCATGTAAAGCAAATGATTGCAGAGTATGTGAGCCAAGATTTGCAAGAATTTGCAAGAGGATTACCAGCAGCATTGCCTACACCGCCAACACCACCCCCCAATAACACCATCACCATGGAAAATCCTCAATCTGGGTTGGAAAACTCAGGATGAGGAGATACTCCTAACGAATCTCTCGAAACGAGACAAGGTATATCTAGTAACTCTTAATTACAAAATTTAATGTTAAGCATGCAGAAACAGATGAAGGAGCAGAACGATTGCATCGAACAAATTCCTGGTATACCACATGTTATCAAAGGCATCGATGTTGATGGATATTCTCAACAACCGTGGAAGCCTAGTGCGGAACCTTTGTCTACACCCAAGAAGTTTAAAATGCCTGACGTTCCCAAATATGATGGAAAAACTGACCTACGCAACCATGTGACTGCTTTCACAACTAGGGTAAAAGGAAACGACTTAACGAAACAAGAGATGAATCAGTCCTTGTCAAAAAATTTAGGGAAACACTTACCAAATGGGCTCTAACCTGGTATTCTCTTCTCCTTGAAAATTATATTGACTTTTTTGTTGAGCTTACAGATTCATTTATAAAAGCACACTCTGGTGCACATAAAGTTGAGAAGAGAATGGAAGACATATTCAAAATAAAACAAGGAGACACGAAACTACTCCGTGAGTTTGTAGATAGGTTTCAACGAGAAAGAATGCAGTTACCTAGGGTGCCTGATAATTTGACAGCCATGGCATTTGCAAGCAATTTGAACGATAAAAGCTCAGAAGCCACCAGACGACTTAAGGAGAATCTAAGAGAATTCCCCTCCACAAGATGGAACGACGTATATAATAGGTACAGTACTAAACTCAGAATAGAAGAAGATATCAATGCTCGTTCGAGAGATGAAGATCATTCCATATCCAGACAACCTGAATCAGATAGAAGATCAGGTAAAAACAGGTACAATCATTACTTAGGACCCTCGGGATGCGATATCCGCCCTAGGTTCGAAAACACTAGGTCGGACTATAGACTACAAGGAAGAGATGTAATCTCATCCTCGTCTAGATTTAGAAAGATCGAGATGAACGACCTAGAGGTAGTACTCAAATTGGGGATCATATCTTTAACGTAAGTACTACTGAACTTGTCTCAATATTGAAGAACATGGGAGACAAGGTCAAATGGGCAAAAGAAATGCGGTCAAATCCAAGTAGAAGAAACCCAGATTACTGGTGTGAATTTCACAACGATCATGGGCATAAAACTGCGGATTGCAGATTTCTACAAGGAGAAGTAGAAAATTTGTTAAAATAAGGTTATTTAACAGAATTGTTTAGTGATAAAAGTAAACATGCATACATGAGGAACAGGAAGAAGCCCCCAAAGCCTCCATCTCCAAAACGAACCGTTAACGTAATACACGGCGGTGAAGAAGTAAACAGAGTGATTTGCAAAACAACCACAAAGTTCACAATTACACACGGAAAACGTGCTCGTGGAGAGGACGATATAACCTTCGATGATGCAGATAGAAGCGGATTAATGCTTCCGCACAATGATGCTCTGGTAATATCTCTACTTATTCATGACACTAACGTGAAAAGAATGTTGATTGATCCAGGCAGTTTAGTCAATATCAATTTTCTAAGAGTCGTGGAAGAAATGCTACTGGGGAATCAAGTAATCCCAAAAGCACGTGCCATATCCGGGTTTGATAACTCTACGGTTATAATAAAAGGAGAAATTGAGCTTAACACCTACGCTGAGGGGGTAATCAAAAGAGATAGGTTCCAAGTAATTGATACCCACATGGCTTATAACGTGATCATTGGAAGGCCATGGATCCACGGCATGAAATCTATACCCTCCACCTTGCATCATGTAATTAAATTTCCCTCTGAATGGGGGATTCAACGAATCAAAGAAGATCAGCAGACCGCAAAAAATATAAATTTTGTGGTACACTACAACAAGAAAATAGAAGTGGAAGAATTACGAGATAAGGAAATCTCCCAAACAGTTAACACCGCCCAAACATACATGGAAACAATTACTGCCCAAATATGTACGGAAGATATTATTGCTGAAACAGGCACGAAAGAAAATACTTACGAGCAGAAGAGTAAAGTTACCACGGAAGGTGTACTGTACCACACAGATACAGATTCTAGACCGGACGTCATTCATCAACCGGAGGAAGATGAGCACATCAAACAACTACGGAGGAGCTCGAAGCAGTTCTGTTATCTGAACAAAAACCTGAGCAAAAAGTGTATATAGGCACGATGTTAAGCCCCACTCGAAGAGGTAAGTTAATTGATTATTTAAAGGCTAACGCAAACTATTTTGCGTGGTCCCACTCAGATATGACAGGCATCCCACTAGAAGTGATGACTCATAAACTAAATGAAGATCTATCATTCGTACCTGTTAAGAAGAAGAAAAGAAAGAAAGGACCATTCAAGAACCAAGTGATCGACGAAGAGGTACAAAAACTCTTGAAGATTGGTTCGATACTAGAGATAACGTACCCTAACTGGTTGGCAAACACCGAGTTAGTACCTAAAAAGAATGGCAAGTGGAGAGTATGCGTAGATTATACTGATTTAAACAAAGCATGCCCCAAGGAGTCATTCCTATTGCCTCATATAGATCAAATGAGTGATGCTACCGCAGGTCATGAACTATTAAGCTTTCTAGATGCATATTCTGGTTATAATCAGAATAAAATGGATCTTTTAGATGAGGAAAAAACCTCATTTATCACGAATAGGGGAACTTATTGTTATAAAGTCCTGCCTTTTGGCCTAAAAATGCTGGAGCCATCTATCAAAGGCTAGTGACCAGGATGTTCCAAGAACATCTGGGAAAAATGATGGAGGTGTACATCGATGACATGTTGGTAAAATCAACATGCCCATCGTGTTCATCTTACACTGTTAATTAATTTGCTGGCCCTTAGTGAGTGTCTAATGCGACCTCTTGTCACTACCTCTCTGAGGTTAGGCGGGCGACTTACTGAGTACACGTTATTTTTGTACTCATGCTACACTTGCTGTGCATTTTTATTGTACAGGTACTTTCATAGTAATGTGGAGGATTCACAAACTTAGGCGAGCTGCATCATCCGGAGGCGATCCGTAGCTGACGGAGTCTCCCTCGTACTGTATTTACTTTCAGTTTATACTCCCTTGTCCAATTTGTATTCCGGACAGGTTTTGTGATATTTGTATAAATTCCTAGAAATTTCTCATGTACTTGTGACACCAGGTTCTGGGGTATGTTGGAATGTGTCGGGTTATATTTGTTAAAGTGTAGTATTCAAACCCTTGTTTTTAACTAACACATATTATTTGGATAATATGTAATAAAGCGAAAGAAAATGTTTTTCTTAAATGTTAAAACCGGAAAGTTATCTCAATTAATTAATGATTTGACTTGCATGACATTGATGTCCGGCGCCATCACGACCTTATGGATTTTGGGTCGTGGCACCAAAGGCTTATTGACCACTAAAAACATAAGAAAAAACTACAAAATTAAAAAGAAGTTATTAGACTAAACAAGAAGCTACTGAATTAAACATTGACTAATAAAAAATCAAAATAAAGAAGCTACAAAGCAAGGTACTAAAAGCATAAATGAATATAAATAATTATAGAGGAAAAGAGAAATATATACATCAACAGAGAAAAGAGAGAAGAATAGATTTCTATCATATAGAAATGAGAAGTTGGTAGACCAAGGGTATGTTTGTCATTTCAAAAAAAAATTCTACTTTATCTGCAATTTTTAAATGCTAACTATTATTGATACACATGGGACTCACATTCCCATAACTACAACACTTCTTTAAATGTTACTTCATGTTGATTAGACTACTTTTATGGAGAGTACTGCATGCAAATAATCATTTGAAACGTTTCTTTTTCTCATTTGGTAAAATTATTAATTTTGATTTTGTTAACTAGAAATTTTTACAAAGAAAGTAAACTTAATTTTTTAAATAATAGTGCAATAAAAGAAGATATTGGTAAATATTTACAAGATTTTCGTATTTACCCACATTGTTTTAAAGTATTATGAAAATTAACGTATGAAGAAAAATAAAAATATTTCTCTTATCTCCTTAATTAAGAAAAACAAAATCTGTATAATAATTTATATAGACTTCTATCAAATGTTTGATATTTTATCACCAGTTAACATCATATTAAACGAGTTATAATAAAAAATAATTTGAACTACTATATTGAATTAGTACAATTTATATCATGTTAATATTTGTTTAGTGCCTTTGGTTCTCTTTTTTTGAAGTAGTAAATTGCCTCTTTAGGGGTGCGAGTCCCCTTGGAAGTTCTCTTTATTTATTATACTAAAAATTTCTCTTAATTTTGTTGTATATAATACATGAAGTAAAATTAATAGTAGGGTTTTTTTTCATCTTTTATCGTATTTTAAAGAATGATGTTGTTTGTGTTAATTTTCATCAACTAGCTAATTGTTCACACTATTGAAACTCTTGTGAAACCAATTTGGATGTATTCAAGAATAGGTTACAGTTTGATTAGTAAGCTTCTTATTTTAGAAAATTTGTTAATATAGATGACACTTGTAGCTTTAATGTATTCTCTTATAACATATTCAAATAGAAAAATAATACCATTGATTTTAAATTTTTAATTTGATGTTTATGCTTGATATGGCTGTTAAAAATGAGTATTATAGCACATAGTATTTTTATGTTAATTGTAGCAATTTAAACAGATTATAATTTATAGTTTAATTTTAAGTAAATTATTAAAATAAACTAATTATAAATTGTGATCTCCAATATCATTCTCTATCTATGATTAAGTGAATATAACATAAATCAATTTATTTATCAAAAAATTAATTGAGCCTCGACAAACAATAATTTCAAGACTACATTATTGAGCCTGTATACGGGCCTTTCCTCATCTAGTACTATATAGAAGAGGGAATAAGCAGGCACCAGGTCAACATGCTTGTCTGGCATTGTAAGGGCATTCGGGTAAATTCATCAAATAGAGCACTGTTATTCGTTAAGAAGCATAATAATTGTGATCCTTTTTTATGTGACTTGACCAATTTGCCCTCCCATCTTTGCTGCAATGTCTGGTCCAGCTTTAATTTTCATTCCACGTGCTACATTTAGCCTTTATGAAACAGTCACTCATCTAACCATGAGGTTCACAAAGATTTTACATTTCACACCTAGCTCTCCATTCTCATCTAGGGATCAGATGCAGAGTCATTTCTAAGCAAGTAAGCATTAAGTTTGAAGCCGTAACAACAGTTCTACCCGTTTTTACACTAAATAATTACACTGAAAAATAACATGCCTAAATATTACTCCCTCCGATCTATTTTAATAAACAATAAAATCGATCATATTAACCTTAATTTGTTTATTAGAAATATAATAACTATTCCTAAATTCTTTAGTTCAAGGGTAACTTTCAGAAAAATAAGTAATTCGTCCTTCATATTTCAAAAAGGGCCAAAATTTTGGACCAAATTTAACGCATGTATAACTTTTGCTACGTTATAGTTCAACTTTAGCCATTATTTATTTTATTTCTTATTATTTTAGCGGTCCTTTGGATAATTTGATTTGACTGAACTTAAAAGGAAAAAATCTCTTCAAATTGTATTTCGTCTGTATTTACTTTAATAGAATTGAATATTATAATTATTTTATTTGATACATTCTAAGTATTATTTAAATATTTCACCTTAATTTTGGTAATAAATGTTTAGTACTGAATATTGGTAGTTATGTATTTGCAAATATTGGATTTTAGTATTTAAATATTATTTATGGATGATTGTAGATTAGTATTCTACTTCTAATATTAAGAAAGTTTATTATTTTTTATGGTAAGATTAATATTCTACTTCTAAATCTAATATAGTAGAATGCATATACAAAACGTAAGACACTTTTCCTTAAAAGTTGCACGTTTCATACTTGCATAAAATACAAATACTTTTTGGTAGCTAATTCATTCCAACCATAGAAACTGAAAAGGAAATTTTATTAGAATTCAATTAAATATTTATTTTATGCCATTAGGAACTAATAGATTTTTGAGTATGAACAGCAAATATGTTAAATCAATTGTTCACTATAAAAAAATTGACAAGTTAAAGCGTAGCAGAATGAATTCACTAAATAAAAAATAATATTTGCATCATAATGTATTATATATGCTAATTTAAAGTTTAACTGCACCTGTAAGTTAATAATTAATATTCATATTCATCTAAAATTTTAAACATTATGAATTCATGAAGAAAGTAAAAACGATATAACAATTTACAATTTAAGTAGTTGCTGATGTTTTCAAACGGTAAAAGTATATTTGTACGACAACTCTTTCATTTGAAGGCATGTGCATACTTTTTTCTTCTAACAAACGTATGATTAACTAAATAGAAGTTACTTGGAGATTTTATATTAATTTACAACTTTAGATTACTTTCTATTTTAACTTTTACGATATTATGTCTAACATATTAAACCTTATACTATCATGAGTTTAATTATATAAAATGCTAATATTTAAGTTAATTACTAATTTAGTTATTAATTTAATTTGTATTTGCTATTCATCCTAAATTCAATGTCGGATCACTAGAATAATTATGTTATGAAAAAAAGACAATTAATTATATTTTAAGTTAATAACTTTTTGAATTGCAATTGATATGTATATTTTTATTACTAGCACTTGAAACTGATTTGATTATCCTACAGAAATAAGAAATGATGCAAATTTGTGTTGATATTCCCTCAAAAAATATATCTTACACACATTTATATTTATAACTTATCTAAAATTTTAGCTAAAATTATACAATCCCCAAATAGTATATAATGTTTAATCTAGAGAAAGTTGAAATATAAAGAATATTTTAAAGAGTAAATATTCATTAGCTAAAATAGACAAGCACACCTAAGCAGTTAAGATTTTTATAAGGGTTTTCCTTGATACTTCAGAACATTGATTAAAAAAACACAAATAGTCCGTCATATTTATTGTTTACTTTTTCTAGTCATATACATAGATTATACATTGAATATACATAATTATTCACATATAATACATAAATTATGCATATATATTATATATCCGAGGGCTATTTTAGTTTAAGAAATTGGATGGACGGTTATTTGGGTTAATTCTTCTAAAAATTTTAACAAAATTTATGTTTCTAGATAAAATTGGATAATATTAGATTCTTCTTTTTTCATCACAGTTTTAATTGCAATTTTATTCACTAGTACATAATAAAAAGAAAAAGGAAAACGTTATCATTATTACAGATCAAATGTCAAATAATCCAAATAATCAAATAAGAGTAAGCATTGTCTCCTTTTCTTAACAAAATAAGAGTAAGGAAAGGTAAGAGTAAAGAGGACTCCTTATAGGGACTTGGACATCTCTGTGTCCGTAGCAACGTCACCACCCTCAGCCTCCTCTAGCTGGATCTCATCATCCAGGGCTCAGGGAGTAGCTGGGTTGGTGAACATCTGTCGCACCGCCTCAGCAGTGTCGGCAGCGAGGTCTGGCTTCTCAAACTGGCCAGCTCGTTCCACTGGTGCTGATGGATCTACTGGTGTTGCTGGGTCTGTCCCCATCAGCATATCAAATGAAAGGTCCCCAGCTGTTGCTATCTTGGTAACCCCTCTCCTCCGTTTGTCTACTGATCTCTTGGAAGCTTGGGATTCTTGAAAGGTCCCCAGCTGACATCACGACACCCACATTGATTGGGTACCCAGCCATGCTAGATGAACCTAGCGCTTCCACTGAATTGGAAGATTCGTTTTATTTTGGCACGGGTCTAATCTGCTACACACGAATGTCTGTCATCCCTTTGCCTCAAATTTTAGGGTGTTCCGCTAAATAAGAACCTTGTTGTGATCCATGGTGGTGGTGGTCCCGGAGCTTCCCAAATCTCAGCTAGCCATGGGCGAGCTGCATCTCCTATAGCCAGCTTTTCCAAATATTGCACCGCCTCAACATCCTCCAATACCAAGTATGTGCTTAAAGTGTTCTGGACAAAGCTCACTTTCAAATTCCTCATTTTCGTCACTTTGGTCCCCTTCTTTATGTGCGCCACATTGGCGTAAACTTTTTGGACCAAGTACTCTTTAGAATCAACCACATCTTGAGTGAACCATGTCCACCCCTTCCTCTCTCTGAATTACCTCAGCACTGCTGGGTTGTATTTCTCAAGGTCTTTCAGCACGAACTGATGCTCAAGAGTGAGCGATCTTGATGGCCACCACTCTCAGAACCTATTGAATGCAGTTAGGCTGATGAAACTATCTTCCCAAAGTTCTTTCTTCTTCGACCTCTCAAAGCCGGCAACTCTGGTATCACTCCCTCGACCATCATCCTGGATATCATTCACATCCAGTGTAGTAGTTGGTGCGTCGGGAGCATGTGTTGATGAAGGCTATAAAGCCTGACTGTTATCTTTAGACCCTTCAAAAGAACTCTCAGAAGAGGTAGGCTCATTTCTCAGTTGGTATCTGTCCTGAGGCAGTTGTGGTTGTGATTGCATAGCAGGCTGGTCTTGCACTGAGTTACCCTCCGAGGCTTCCCTAAATGGTGCATATGAACTTTATTCGTAGGGTTCTGGCTGTCTAATTCGGCATGCTGTGGGCTTTTTTGCTATTACTCTTTGGGGGCCGAAGGGTAATGTGTTTTTGGCTCTACCTCTGAAAGGCTCACCCCTCCCTTTTGATACGTCACCATGACTATGTGTTCTAACCATATTCTGCACAAAACAGCAGCAAGAGTCAGTTCTAGTTCAAGTGTAGGTAAGCATAAAGTTGCAGGGTGGCGAAGTGTGGTCCGTACAATTACAAGTGCGGCCGCAGGTTTGATTGTGCGAACTGCACAATTTTCAAGTGCAGCCGCAGAGATGAAATTGCGGTCCACATAGTTTTTAGTGAAACCGTACATCTGAAGTGCGGACCATACATTTTTTAGTGCGCCCGCATATTGAAGTCGTTAAAACTGGAAACTCTCTAATGAAAGAATGCCCCGATCTGCAACCGCACACACTTTTCTGCGGCCGCGATTGAATTTATGCATATCACACAATTTGAAGTGCGGTTCGCACTTTTGCCTAACCAAATTCCCTAAGCATGCTATTCTGCGGACCACACAATTCGGCTGCGCATTTTAAACTTAGGGGCATAGTCCTTTTCCATTTTTATGCACAAATCGGACATGGTAGAAGCAATTAAACATGATAAACAAAATAACAATTCCCCAAATAACAATTAAGAGTTTACCTAACACAAATTACACCCACATAGATATGAACTTGATAACTGGTCCTAAATAACTAATAAATTATTAACTAACTAAGAAAATTAAAAACAATTCTAGAAATGCTTTTGAACATACTAGTGGTGTTAAGGACTGATATGAGATGCTCAATTAAGTTGAAGATGATTGACTCAGAAGTGTGCAAGATTTTAGCCTTTGCTTTAAGTTCTCAGAGAATGGAAAGTCATAATAGTAGCCTTAGGGATACTATTTATACTATATGAAATGGCTAAGGAGAGTTTGCAATTTTTCCATCTCAACTTATGCCGTTCGCGCAAGAATTGTGCGGTTGTAGTTACCTTCTACTATAACATTCAAAATTGTACGGTACACACTTTTTCCATACTTAGCCAATTTTTCTGAGCTCAGTTCCTGTAAAGCACAGACATTCCTGCAACACACTTCAGATCCAGTTATCACAAAATAAGTCCTATCTACAAAAGGAAGAAAAGAAAATGAAACATGGGTTGCCTCCCAAGAAGCGCCTGATTTAACGTCCCGGCACGATGCAGATTACCATCACTTCAAATGAATCATTGCCACCACGTGGCCATTATTAGCTTGTCCCAAATAATGCTTCACACGTTGAACATTGACTCAGAAAACCTCATCATTTTTGTTTTTCAAGTCCAATGCACCAAAAGATGTCACACTCACAATTTCAAAGGGACCACTCCATTTGGATTTCAGCTTTCCGGCAAACATCCTCAATCATGAGTTGAACAACAAAACAAGATTTCCACCTTGAATTACCTGTTTCGGATGTATTTGTCATGAAGGTACTTTATTCTGTCTTTGTACAAGGACGAACTTGCACATGCATGGAACCAAAATTCATCTAGTTCATTCAAATGTGTAACCAGCAAGGTGGAAGTTGCATCCCAATCAAGATTTAACTTCTTCAAAGTGCTCAAGCTCCATTGGAAGATGACAAGCTTTGAAAAACACCAAGCTTTAACCAATCCATCTGGTTTGCATTCACTGTTTTGGACAAAATATTCTTTATCTCCCAGTTGGAGACTTTCACTTGTCTGCTTGCTTGAGGGTGATAGGGAATCGTGAATTTATGAGTGAAACCATACTTGCTAATCAAGGTGTAAAAATCTTTGTTGCAAAAGTGCGACTCCCTATTGCTTATGATAGCCCGCAGAGTACCAAACATTGTGAAGATATTCTTTTACAAAAATGCCACTACACTTCTTGCTTCATTGTTTTGTAGAGAAATGAACCCAACCCATTTCGACACATAATCAACCGTTACCAAGATGTAGGTGTTTCCACAAGATCTCACAAAAGATCTCGTGAAGTCAATACCCCACACATCAAAAATACCAATCTCCAAGATGGTCGTGAGGGGCATTTTATTTTTCTTTGAGATTCCACCGGTCCTTTGACATTCATCACAATGCTTGACAAGATCACTTTCATCCTTGTAGAGAGTGGGCCAATAGAAACTGAAACTTAACACTTTGGTTGCCGTTCTTGCTCTACCATGGTGACCACCATACGGTGAAGAATGACAAGCCCCAAGAATTTTAACTTTTTCCTCCTCCGGTACACATCTTCTAATCACTCCATTTGTACAAATCCGAAAGAGGTACGGTTCATCCCAATAATAGTCTTGACAATCCCGTTTGAGCTTCTTGTTTTAGTTTGAAGAGAACTCATCCGGAATAATACCACTCACAAGATAATTTGGTAGATTCGTGAATCGTGGCACCTCTTTCATTGAAATGGCTAGGAGTTGCTCATCAGGGAAGGAGTCATTGATTTCAAGTCCATCATGTGGCCTCCCCTCCTCCTCTAAACGAGACAAGTGGTCTGCCACTTGGTTTTCACTTTCTTTTCGGTCTTGGATGTATATATCGAACGCTTGCAATAAAAGCACCCATCTTATCAACCGAGCTTTTGAATGTTTCTTGATCATTAGGTACCAAAGTACCGCATGATCCGTGTGGACAATCACCTTTGTACCCATCAAGTACGGGCAGAACTTCTCCATGGAAAAAACAATAGAAAGGAGCTTTTTTTTCGTCACAATGTAATTGACTTGGGCATCATTCATGGTCTTACTAGCATAGTATACCCGATGAAAGATCTTGTTGATATGTTTTCCCAAAACTACTCCAACTACCACATCACTAGCATCACACATGAGCTCAAAAGGAATACTCCAATTCGGGGCGGTAATAATGGGAGTATTTGTCAACTTGAACTTGAGCAATTCAAATGCTCTCATGCAATCCTCATGGAAGTGAAATTAGCATCTTTCTCCAAAATCTTACACAAGGGGTTCACCACTTTGGAAAATTCCTTTATGAAACATCGGTAGAACTCTGCATGACCCAAGAAAATTATCACGCCCTTCATGAATGTTGGAGGTGGAAGTTTAGAAATGAACTCTATTTTCTCCTTGTCAACCTCTATCCCCTTGTTTGAAATCTTGTGGCCAAGTACAATACCCTCTTCAACCATGCAATGACATTTCTCCCAATTCAACACCAAGTTCATTTCTTCACACCTTTCCAATACCTTATCCAAATTTCCCAAGCAATCATCACAGGAATCCCCGACTAGTGAAAATTCATCTATGAAGACTTCAAGGTAGCCCTCTACCATATCCGTAAAGATCGCCATCATACACCGGTGGAAAGTTTCTGGTGCATTGCATAAGTTGAATGGCATCCGCTTTAAAGCGAAAGTGCCAAAGGAACAAGTGAAAGTTGTTTTCTCTTGATATTCCGGGGCAATAAGGATTTGATTGTATCCCAAATATCCATCTAGAAAGCAATAGAATATCCGGCTGGCCAATCGATCAAGCATTTGGTCAAGAAAGAAAGTGGGAAATGCTCTTTCCTTGTGACTTTGTTTAGATTTTGATAGTACTTGCACACTTCATTTGGTCACCGTTCTTGTTGGAATCAACTCATTTTTATCATTGGTGGCCACAGTTATACCCCCTCTCTCGGAACGCATTACACTGGAGAAGTCCACGAACTGTCAGAAATGGGATAGACAACCCCGGCATCCAACCACTTTATGATCTATTTTCTGACCACCTCTTGCATTGCTTCATTTAGTCTTCTTTGATGTTCAATGGAGGGTTTGGCATCCTCCTCCAAATTAATCTCGTGCATGCAAAATGCAGAGCTTATTCCCCAAATATCAGCCAAAGTCCACCCAATAGCTTTTTTCCTCTTTTGGAGCACCGCCAATGTAGAGTCAACCTGCAGGTTAGTCAAACAAGAGGAAAGAATAACGGGTAAAGTAGAACAAGGGCCAAGGAATTCATACCTGAGATGCGGAGGCAATGGCTTCAACTCCAAAATTGGAGGCTCATCGATTAAGGGCTTTGTTGGAGCAGTTTTCCTATTTTCAAGATCCAAGGACAATTTGCGGGGCTCATAAGTGTACGACCCCATTCCTTGCAATGAGTTCACATATTTCATAAAGACATCCATCTCACAATCATCAAAGTTAAGGCGGCCTCCAATGTATCATCAACATTCATCGCGGCACTAGTATCATCATAATCACATCGGTCACCAAGTCCATGAATGAAAACACTTCATTACTATTCAGTTGCCTCATAGATTTGCGCACGTGGAACACCACCTTTTCATAAACCACCTGGAAAGTGAGTTCACCTTCTTCCATATCAGTAAGATCCTTCTCGTAGCAAGGAAAGATCTACCAAGAATAATCATCACCTCATAGTCCACTTCACAAGCAAGAATCACAAAATTCACCGAGAGAATGAACTTGTCAACTTGAACCAATTAATCCTCAATCACCCTCAACAGTCTCTTAATTTTACGATCGGCCATTTGTAATATGATAGATGTGGGTCTTGGTTGCCTAATTCCCAATGTCTTGAAAATCGAATAGGGCATCAAGTTGATACTCGCCCCAAGATCAGAAATAGCCTTTGAAAATTTAGCACTTCCAATGGTACAAGGAATGGTAAAAGCACCGGGATCTTCCAACTTTGGAGCCATCGAAAGCACAATTGCACTCACTTGGTGAGTGACTTTAATAGTTTCAAAATTCATCAATCTCTTCTTTGTCGCCAAGTCTTTCATAAACTTAGCATATCTGGGCATTTGCTCCAAAGCTTCAACCAAAGGCACATTTATAGAGAGACTCTTCATCATAACAATGAACTTCTTGAATTTATTCTTGCCATTTTTCCTGGCAAGCCATTGAGCATATGAATGAGGTGGCTTAGGCAATGGTTCCTTAGCTCTTTGAACTATCGGTTCCGGTATATCAATCACATGATCCCTAGACGCTTCCACATCCTCTTTAGTCTCTTCCACCGTGTCATAAATATCAATCCGCACTTCATCATTTGCTTGCACAACGTTGTTCGCGATTTCCTCTTTTTCTACCACTTGCTCATCATCCACAAATTGTCTTTGACTTGAGGTAGGTGCATTCCCACATTTACCACTTATTATAGTCACGTCCATGGCATTCCCCATAGTGTTCCCTCCTATTAGGTTCACCACCGTATAACTTGGTAGTGCCCCCTTAGGTCGAGAATTCAAAGCTTGAGAGATTTGACCCATTTGCACTTCTAAGTTACAGATTGATGTATTGTGTGAAGCAAGTTGGGCATCGGAATTGACATTCTTCTCCATCATTTTCTTGAACATGTTTTCAATACGACCCATTTAATTGTTGGAGGAACTAGGACCATGAGAAGGATAAGGAGGTAGGTTGATCGGTTGTTGGTACATCGGGGGCCTTTGAAAACCCAACCCCCGATTTCCTTGATTGTTGTTCCACCCTCCTTGGTTTTTCCCTCCCCAATTGTCTTGATTGTTATTATTTTTCCAATTCCCTTTGTTGTTGCTTCCACTCCAATTACCTTGATTGTTTCCACCATTCAAATTACCTTGGTTGCTAGAATTCTAATTGCCTTGATTGTTTGAAGGTCTCCATTGTTGTTGACTAGGGCCTTGGTAGTTGTTTATTTGCCTTTGAAAGTTGTTCATATTGGACCTCTTTATCTTGATCATTATAAGAATCTCCTTAATCATACCCACTATCATCTTGCACAAAATTATTCACTCTTTGTTGCACATGTGGACTTCTTGTTCTTCACTTGTTTACCATCATATTGACTCCCTCCATAGTATTGACTTGCCTCGGGTTTTGCACTTGTTGAAGTTGAGCCTTCGCCAATTGGTTCATGGTGGTTTTCAACTCGTCTATGGATTGCCCATGGTCATGTAACTCTTTATGAAGAAGAATCACATTTGGATCACCTTGTGGAACATTTGCTCTAGATTTCCACGCCGATGAAGTATCTTCCATCTCGTCCAAAATATCACACGCCTCCGCATAAGGCGTAGTCATGAATTTCTTACCGGCAAGTTGATTCACTACACATCGGTTGGTGGTATTGATCCCCCCGATAGAAATTTTTGTTGAATCGTGTTTTCCGTCATATCATTATTGGGGCACTCTTTAACCATTGTTCTATATATTTCATATATCTCGTGTAGTGGTTCATTATGCTCTTGATTAAATGCTAGAATTTTATTCCGAAGAATAGCAATGTGCCCCGTAGAGAAGTACTTTGAAATAAATTCCGCCGCAAGTTCATCCCACGTACGATGGAATGATTTGGAAAATGTTCCAACAAATCTAAAGCTTTCCACCGTAGAGAGAAAGGATAAAGCCTTAGCCTCAAAGCATCCTCGGAGACACTTATTTGTTTGCTTCCCCAACACGTATCAACATACCCCTTCAAATGTTTATATGCATTTTGACCCCTTGCACCGGTGAAGAACCCTCGCTGCTCAAGCAAAGTGAGCATGAAGTTGGTTATTTGAAATTTTCCCGTCCTAATACGGCTTGGGACTATAGCACTTGCATACCCTTAATTTGGCAACACCTGATGTGGAGCTGCTCGTGGTGGAGGTGGGGGTGGAACGAGAACATTTCCATGAAGTTGTCGTCCTCGTCTATTGGCTTGAGGTTCAAGAGGGAACTCATCCATTACATCATCATCAACGTCCACATCCCCCGTGACTATGTTTTTGAGCTTATTGTTTGCCATGATTGCACCTACAATACCCAAACGTTGGTACCAAGGTAGGAAAACGAGACAATTCACACATAAAACCAAATATATAGCTAAATCTGTTATTAGCTCTCCGGCAACGGTGTTAAAAATTGATCTCGTCCAAGTCACACCTCTATTTGAGGTTATGAAATGGCCGTAGCAATAATAGTACCCCAACAAGGAGTCGGAGTCGATTTTCCACAGGGATCTATGAATGGGACTTAGGAGTATATATAAGTGTGAATGAGAGTGAGTTATCTCGAATTTCACTTCTACACAATTTGGTTTGCTTCTAAGTCTATTTTAAACTAATATTAAAAACTAAGAATTAAAAGTAGCAAATTTGTTTTATTTGTTTTTCAAATGGTAAAAAGGCATATGGCTATGACATTCACCTAGATGTTAGCTTAATGATTGTAAGCCTTAAAGCATGTTTTATTGGTCATGATGTATTATAGCCATCAACACTCGAGTACCCACTCAATATCTCTCGGTCAAAGAGTGATTTTGCCTAATTTAGCTTTCTCAGGACCAAATGGGTATTGAACAAAGAAGTCAATAATAAACTCAAGTGGGGTTTTACTATCTCTAGATTCAACCATTTAATTGGGTCTTTCTTTTTGTTTTGAATTTCGATGCTTGTCAATAATTAGCCTGGTGATTTGAACTTCGAAATGAAACACTTGGGTTTATAAATTGGCCCTGAGGCTTTTTAGGCTGGCCCGTGGGCTCTTACACATTGGCCCTTAGGCGCTTTAGTTAACCGTTTAGGGCTCAGTACTCGAGTCGGGTTTTGACACGAGCTCATCGGCCCTTAGGTTTTTTAAATTGGCCCTGAGGCTCTTTAGGCTGGCGCTTAGGATCTTACACATTGGGTCGGTATGACTTTTGATATGGCTGGTGCTTAGGCTCGTACGCATTGGGTCGGTAAGACCTTTGATATGGCTGGCGCTTATGAGTTTATCCATTGGCCCTTAGGCGATTTTTTAGTTAACCATTTAGGGATAATTCTTCAATTCGGGTGTCAACTTTAGCTCATCGACCCTTAGGTTTTTAAATCGGCCCTGAGGTTGTTTAAGCTGGCGCTTAGGCGCTTACACTTGGGATGATACGGCCTTTAATATGGCTGGCGCTTGGGCTCTTATGCATTGGGTCGGTACGGCCTTTAATCGGTTCTTTTCGAAGTAATTTCAAAGTAATTGGAGGCCTGTGATTTCATGGCAACAGTCAGACGTATCCGAGTCGCGTTAGTTTGGCCGGAGCCTTATGACGGTGATCATTGTATTTGTCCGTAACCTTTTAGTCCCCGAGTGAGATAGCCTCGGCGTCTATATCGAGGGTATGCCTTTTTAGGGGCCTTATAAGTTCGAATATATATATCCTTGACTTTGATATTAGGATTATGCCTCTTTAAGGTCTTACAAATTTTTACATGCCTTGCTTGAGGTCTTACAGATTTAATATTGCCTCGTGGAGGTCTTACGATTCATGCCTTGCTTGAGGTCTTGCAGTTTTGATGTTGCCTCGTGAAGGGATTACATTGGTGCCTCATGGAGGGATTATGAACTCGAAGTTGCCGGCCCTGAGGTCTTATGGCTTCGAGTTTTTGGTGACTCGATGGGGTGACTGTCGATGACAGTCCCCGAGACATCGAAAGATTTTGGCTTTGGAGTTGTTCTTTGTGAAAATAGCAAAAAATTTGGTGTTGCCTCATTGAAGTCTTATAAACTTGATGTTGCCTCATGGAGGTCTTAGATTGTTGATATTGCCTCATGGAGGGCTTATACTGTAGATATTGCCTCATGGAGGGATTATATTGTTTATATTGCCTCGTGGAGGGCTTACATTGCTGATGTCTCCTTATGGAGGGCTCACATTGGTGCCTCATGGAGGACTTATGAACTCGAAGTTGCCTGATTGAGGTCTTACGGCTTCATGTTAAATAGCTCGATGAGCCAACTGACGAGGACAGTTCCTAAGTCGGGGTTATGCCTTTTTAAGGTCTTACAAATTTGACGTTGCCTCGTT
The DNA here is from genome assembly GCA_005239505.1 of Nicotiana paniculata. NCBI lineage: Eukaryota > Viridiplantae > Streptophyta > Magnoliopsida > Solanales > Solanaceae > Nicotiana > Nicotiana paniculata. The sequence continues at coordinate 60,620 of ML303924.1, forward strand.
CAGGGCTTACAAGTTTGAGAATTCCTCGTTGAGGTCATACAGATGCGATATTGCCTCATTGAGGGCTTACGAGCTCGAAGTTGCCAGCCCTAAGGTCTTATGGCTTTGAGGTTTCGAAGTCAGTCCCCGAGTTTTTGGGAAATTTCTGGCCCTGGGGCCGTTTCTTGTGAAAATAACAAACCTTTTTGAAGCGCGAAGTGTTTTGATGATAAAAGATTCTCCTTAAATTACTTGGTACAAGTATACATGTTTTCGCCATCAAGGGTTCGATTGTTCTTCGTGGACATGGTTCATTCGACCGTTTGGTTCGATACATCATTCTCCTGTCAAGTCCCTTTTTGGCATTGTGAGCACGTGATTTTTACCTATCGTATAATCCTACAAAATCTCAATTAATTAATTGATTTTCTAATTTTGTTGGATTTTGATGCTATTTGCAAATTTATTTTTTACATTGCGTAGCCATAATCCGTCATTTAAATCCATTAATATTTTAAAATGACATGATTAAGCACGTAATATTGGTTATCATTTAAATAAATATAATTAGGCAAATTGAGTTTAGAAATAATTACTACATTTTTATTGGGTGTTAACATAACTAGAGTTAATTAACTAGATGTAAAATAGGCAAAATTCGGACCTGGGCTAGAATTACCCAGGCCCAATCCCTAACTCTACACGACCCATCAACCCAGCCCAATACCCGCTTTTAAAAAAAAAAGGGACTTCAGCAGAAGTGCTGAAGTTATTAGTTCATTTGTGAAAACTTCAGCAGAAGTGCTGAAGTTATTAGTTCATTTGTGAAAACTTCAACAGAAGTGCTGAAGTTATTAGTTCATTTTGTGAAAGACTTCAGCAGAAGTGCTGAAGTTATTAGTTCATTTGTGAAAACTTCAGTAGAAGTGCTGAAATTATTAGTTCATTCGTGAAAAACTTCAGCAGAAGTGGTGAAGTTATTAGTTCATGTGTGAAAACTTCAGCAGAAGTGCTGAAGTTATTAGTTCATTTGTAAAAACTTCAGCAAAAGTGCAGAAGTTATTAGTTCATTCGTGAAAACTTTAGCAGAAGTGCTGAAGTTATTAATTCATTTGTGAAAACTTCAGCAGAAGCGATGAAGTTATTAATTCATTTGTGAAAACTTCAGTAGAAGTGTTGAAGTTATTTAGTTTAATTGTAAAAACTTCAGCAGAAGTGCTGAAGTTATTTAGTTCAATTGTAAAAACTTCAGCACCCAATATGCTGAAGTTATTTAGTTCATTTGTAAGACTTCAGCACCTAACATGCTGAAGTTAGTTAGTTCATTTTTAAAAGACTTCAGCACCCAATATGCTGAAGTCTAGCCTGCCCCATTCACTGCCTAAACGACCCTGTTTGGTTTAAAATGGTTGAATCATGGCCATTGATCAAAATAGATCGACGGCTAGGATCTCCACCCCCTTTAGTATATAACTGTCCTAACATCCCCCCAAACCTCATTTCACCCAAAGCCTAACCCCCCAAACCTTAGCCGCCTCCCCTCCCCTTCATCTCTCTCTCTTCTGCCTCGACCAAACCCTAGCCGCCCTAGGTTTTCGCCGCCTGGAAATCGCCTACCGGCGGCGAAGCTTCTCCAATCAACCCCCAACTTTTGACCAGATAATCTCCTCCCCCTTATCAACCATCTCCTACCATCTATTTCACCAAAAACTCATTCAAATTTCTTTAATCTCAGATCTGGAAATGGAAAACCCTAGAACATGTTGAAAATGATCCCAAACGACTATGTGACTCAAACTTACATGAGTCGATGGTTCTCAACGAGAACCGTCGATTCATGTGATTAAGGGTCACTTTTGGAGGTCACCATGGTCCGGCCAAACTCCGGCTAGTCGTCGTAGTTCATATAAAACCCTATAACGAGTATTCTTCCTCTTTCCTTACTATTTTTTACATGTTACTAAAACCTAAAATTCATGT
>ML303926.1:0-25387 GCA_005239505.1 Nicotiana paniculata
AATCACAAAACATTTTGTGGAAGTAAAGGCAACCAGGTTACCTTTGTCACACAGTTGTGACACACTGATTAGGCTATATTTCAAGCCATCTATCAGGTACACAAGTTCAATGGAACGTGTGTCATCCTTACCTACCTTACCAACCCCAATAATTTCACCTTTCTTTCCATTTCCAAAGGAGACATTTCCTCTTTTGAGGCTTTCAAGTAATAGGAATTGTTCCTTGTTCCCTGTCATATGCTTTGAGCAGCCACTATCCAAATACCAAATTTGGTTGCTTCCTCTCGCTTGAACCTACAAAAAGAAATAAGGGGTTAGTTTTAAGAACCCAAACTAGTTTGGGTCCTTTTCTATGAGGGAATGGATGAATCAAGCTTTTTCTGGCCCAATTTGGTAGCCAGTTTTTCTTTTTAATAAAACTCTCATTTCTTCGACTGGCCTGCTCTTTTGCAGTACACTCAATTTTGTAGTGGCCAGTCTTACCACAGTGGGTGCAAAATTTATTCTTAGGGAGAGTGAGATACTTGCTTTTGGGATCCCACTTGGGCAATTGATTCCCAAAGCCAAGCCCTCTCCGGTTGCTACTATGATTCTCTTGAAGACATGTCAGGGCATTAGAGGATTTATTCCATTTACAAGTTCGATCTAATTCATGTTTGACTTTGCCAAGTTCTTCTTTAAGTGTTCTTATCTGTTCATCCTTAGCATACATCTTATCTTTTAGTTTTCCCACATTTTCTTCTAGTGATATGAGAATGATCAACAACTTTTTTACTGGATCTTAACTTTACCTTTAAGTTTTCAGATTTTAGTTCTAGAATCTCAGTTTCAAGTGGATGAACCTGGTTCAACAAGACAATGTTTTTCTTTTCAGATTCACTTACTCTGATTTCCAGGTTCATCCTTTTTGCTTTTAGCATTTCAGATTCTTTAGAGAGTTATTCCTTCTCTTTGGTTATTTCTTCGGAATCATCCATGAAATCAAGTAGCAACTCAGAGAATTTTCCTTAGATAGGAATTTTATTTTATTTTTAAGATGGGAGATACTTACCTCTGGTTCTTCATGTGATTCCTCATTGAATTCTCCAATTTCCATGATGACCTCATCTTCATTCTCACCATCTTCTGATTTTTCATCTAAACTTTCCCCCCAAACAACAACGGTAGCTTTTGTTGTGGTTTTCTTGGGTTGGACCAGTTCCTTCTTCCTGTTCCTTCTTTCATATCTCTCCTTTTTCTATTCCACTTTCCACTGAGGACAGTTCTTGATAAGGTGGTCAGTCTTTCCACACTTGTAGTATCCCTCGTTGGTTGGTCTTTTTGGAACTTTTGCTTTGTTATAATTTCCTCCTCTAGATATGCCCTTCTTCCTTATGAGAAAGTTTCTGAATTCTTTGGTAATCATGGCCATCTCATCTTCCTCAAGATCTGCTCCCTCAGTGATTCTCAGTGCTAGACTCTTCTCCTTCTTTGGACCATCCATCTTCATTGTCTGCCTTCAAAGTTCATAGGCAGTAAGGTTTTCAATTAGTTCATACAATCTGAGAGTTGCCATATTTTTGGATTCCTGGATAACAGTGATTTTGCTTTCCCAGGAGATTGGTAAGACCCTTGTCAGGATTTTCTCTACCATGTCCTCTTCAAGAATGACTCTACCAAGAGACTTAAGTTCATTTGTCAAAGTTGTGAACCTTGTGTANTTCTTTGGCAGTGATGCAACTTTGGATTCTATTATACTCGTCTGGATCTAGTCCACACACTGGCCACTTCTTGGCCTTTGCATTCTTCTCCCATTTCTTCAGATCCTCGGCAGTGCAGTCAGCTCTAGTCCTAGGTACATCTACACTTTCAGCAGTCTTCTTCATGGTAGCTAGAGGACCATCAGTGACTATGTCCCAGAGTTCATAGTCTTCTCCAATCAGGTGGTCCTTCATCCTGTTCTTCCACCAAGAGTAATACTGGCCATTGAAGAGTGGTGGCCTTGCAGTTGATTGACCCTCCCAGTTTCCAGGTGGTGCACTCATTTTGATCTTTTCCAAGGTGTTAGCCTTTTCAAGGATAACCTGCTCTGATACCAATTGATGTTTTATACTTCAATACCACACAAGAGGGGGTGATTTGTGTGGTGTCTAGTTTTCGAGTGTTGTCTTAATAGAAGAACCTGGTTCTTCTTGGTGTTCCAACTTCTACTGGTGCAGAATAATAAATGCAATAAAGTAAAAACACAGATATTTTTACGTGGAAAACACCTGGATCAAAAGGTGAAAAAATCACGACCTACTCCTCAGTAGGATTTTCCCAAACTCTTCACTACAACTCTCTCTCTCTCTAGTCTCTTCTTCTCCGATGAAGATTGCTCGTCTTCTCCGGCTACCTCTCTTGCCGGAAACCATGGGTCCTCACTCCTCTTAGCTTCATGGATCCCTCCTACACCGGGTATCACTGTCCGGAGGTCCTTAGGAGATCCTGAAGCGGTTCACCTCACCCCATGACTGTTCATGCCTTCTCAAGCCACCCTTGGCCTGTCCGAGTACGATCTTCCCATCTCCGGCCAAAACCTATGGTTTCTGAGCCGATTTTCTCTCTTTTTTGGGTTATCTCACTGAAACCCTAACTGTTGGCTCTCGATTTCTTAGATCTATGACAAATATGGATGTATTCTGAGTTATTTTTGCTATTTTCCTTAAAGATTTTGAGTTTTCTTTGAAAATGACTCTTAATCTTCAAGCTAGGGTTTCTTAACACCTTTCTCAAAAAAGAATGATTTTCTTTCTCATTTAAGTATTATTCAATAATTTCTACTATGTTTGCACGATTTATTTGTGTTTTTATTTCATCTGGCTTCTTATGTTGGAAACCCTAAATGGCTTTGCCTTAATCTTAGGATTCTGAGTCTGTTTTGATGATTTTGTTCGTTTAATCTATATGTGTATATGTTTCCCACGAATGTTGTGAGATTTTTTGTGACTTTACCATATTTTGTTCATTAGGGTTTCTGATCTTTGTGTCCTCTACTCGTATCATGTTTACTCCGTTATTTCCTTTAATCATTTTACTATGTTCTAACTTAAATCCCTGATTTATGTGATTCTCTTACCCTACTTTGCCTATTCTTTCTTATGCTATGCTTGCTCCATTCAGTTGCAATACTTTTCTTTGGTTAATATTGCCTTCTGGTGGAATCCCTAATTCCCTGTGATTGGTATCCTCTATTCTCAACTGATTTCAATCTTTAAAATATTCTCTTGCCTTATTTTTGGTTAATTATGTTGTCAACTGATTCTCAACATTTGTTTCCTTAATTAAGACTCTATGAACCTAGCCTAATTACCAGCTCTATACTTACACTATTTTGAAGTATTTCCTTTATTTGTTATGTTCCAATCATGTGATGATTTGCTTCCTTATTGGTTACATGTTCTTACCGTTTGAAAGTTAACCCCTTAATTAGAGGAAGTACTTAAACTGATTAATTCTGATTCCTTTAATTGCTTCCTGACTTTGATCTGCACCTTATTTACTACTATTGTAAAAGCAATATATACCCCGACCTCTTATTTTTTAAAAGAAACTGATTTGTTCAACTCTCTCTCTCACAATTAAAAAAAACTCTCTGCTCTCTCTCTCTCTTCTGTGTTAGTTACTACTATTCTAAGTTATCCGGTTGCAAGCCAAGGCTAACTATTGTGCATCTCCTACTTCCTGTTTGTGTTACTGCTTTCTTCACTTCACTGGTATGTTCTAATTTAGATTTCAGTCCTCAAACCAACATGTTTCTATTACAGTTGTAATTCAATGTGTTTCTTATTTGCTTTTACTTATTATTTTGTTGTTCAACATGTAACTAGGATCCTGAACTCCCCTCTGCCTGTTAAGTTTATACTTTACTTGTCAATGACCACCATGTTTCTATATACTTAACACATGTTTCTTATGTGAATCCCATGCCTATGATTGGTACATTAGTGATCATAGTCTTAAATGTTTAGTGTTGATATGTTAATATAATCCAGTACTTTACTGTACCCCTGATCCTCTGAACCCTTAGGATGTTTCTGATTGCATGCCTATATGTGTTTCTACCTGCCACATGTTTACCTTTACATGCTCTGTATTTGTCCCTCAAATCCCATTACTTCTGCTTGTGATTGTTGGACTATCCCTGATCCTTTGTGTGATGTTGAACTTCTATTACAATCAAGTTTCCCTCTTCAAAACTGTTTTTCTTACTTACCCTTTCTCAAAATTATTTTCTTACTTAAACCTTTTAAAAATAAAAAGCACTCTCACATATACTCTTAGAAGTCTAGGTTCTGCCCTTTCTGTGTGAGCATTGCCTTGGGACCCTTGATCTCCCTCTGAACTTTGACACATAGAGGTTGGCAATTCCACACTGCACTTACTCTATTTTGGCTATGAAATCTGGGTGTGAGCACTGCCCGGGAGCTCTTGAGGTCCTTAGGGAACTCTGACACACCCGGATTATGAGAAGGTTGTGAAATAATACCTGGCATTGAGGACCTAGAGATTTGAGCCTATTTTGTAGGTTCCCTATAGTTAACTTCTTATTTTCCTTCTATTTCAGTTGTGTAGTTCGTATTCAATGGACTATAATAATTAATTGTAAACAATTCTGGGGTCGGATAGTGAAAATGGGTGGGTGATATGCATGTTGTAGTATAATTAAGGGTAGAGACCATGTTTCTAGGTTTATTTTCTCTCTATGTGCAATAGCAGCCATGTTTAGGTACACCATGCCATGCATTAGATATCATGCTACTTAGGATCTATGTGTATTCAACATCTCATCTACGCTTAGAAATCCTGCCTATAGGATAAATAATAAAATAAGTTGCTATTATGTGATTCTGCCCATGTTCTGAAACTTCACTAGAAGTACTGTCCTAGGATAAGCAAACTGCAATCATGTCTCATCATGCTATACACATAGAGATCCTGTTCTAGGTAAACAACCATTAAAAATCCGTCACCTATGTTATTCCTGAAATTGTGCATAATGCTATGATTCTATGCGCATTTAGAAATCTTGTTTAAGTTATTATGCATCATGATGCATTAGATATCATGCTATAGGATCGTATCTATTTAACTTCACTTAGTCTAAATATAGAACAATCCCATGTTCTAAGCAACTGGTAATTAGTCCTTGTATATCTTCAACACCTAGAATTGCATGTTATTAGCTATAAACAACCTAGAGTCATTAACAAATATGAATAATTGTTGCATGTTATCCTATACCTAGGTAAGCCTTAGGTAATTAACTTAGAAAAAATAAAATCAGAACTGTCTTTGTGATCATGTTTAACTGTCAGCATGCTTAAAACCAGTAGGCAAGCCTGATTAAGACTTCCTCTCTCAGTTATGCAATAATCTGTCTTTGTGTTATTACCTAGATACCATCCTTTAAGATTCTGAATTAATATGGACCTTAATTGTATATGATACATGTTGCTTATGTGTAGTGTATGTGGAGGAATACTTGAGCCTTTAACTGTTTTCTATGCTTTCCTTTATCTGCAGTCCTACTTGTTTTGTTATTTGTCGCCTTAGAATTTTACCTTTAAAACATGAGGGTCTGCCTAGCACCTCCCTTTAGGATAGGAGTCTTAATTTCCTCCGGGACTGATAGGAAAGGACAGGTAACAGCATGCAATAGAGGTCGAGACCAACACTTGTTTTTAATAACCTTACCGGGTGTGAAGGGTAGAATATGGATATGATGACCGGTGCGCTAATACCACGTGTAGCCCCTCTTTGAGGAGTGATTACCGGGTATTGCATTGATGTGATCCATATTATTATAAACCTAGGACACCTTTTATATGCTTAGCTCGTAACCCTTTTCGAAAGCTAATCTTCTTTACTGTTTTCTAAACATCTGCATGCTTAAGACTTAAATCCCATCTTATTTGAGACTTTACTTTTTTTTTGCTAATTGTACAAATTCACGAAACCATTTGGCCGGGAACTACACTTGTGGATCCTGAGGGGTGCCTAACACCTTCCCCTTAGGATAACAAGCCCTTACCCAAATCTCTGGTTAGTAGCATAGTTGTAATTGAACCCCTTCGGTGCCCTAACGCACCGTTAAAATTGTTAGGTGGCGACTCTTCAAAATATGCAAACCCCTTTCCCAAAAGGAAAGAGTTGTCCCAATCAATGTCATAAACTCGATCTCTGCGAGGAAAAAGGGGGCACGACAGCATGTCGACTCTGCTGGGGATATCCAGGCTTTTACCATTTCAAATTTTTTCGTGAATTTGTGTCTTTATTTTAAATACTTGCACCCTTTCCTATTCCCTTTACATGCAATTAATTATTTACTTTTCTTCAAAAAACGAAACTGACATGTCTCTTTGTTTTGTTTTGTAATTGCTTTAAGTCAATACTACTTTTTTTACTGATTTCTTTAATGTGAAAATATGTGACAACTTGTTTTAATACTTATTATTGCATAAATCATGCTCAACATTCATACTCCACTCGCGCCAAACAAAATACTATAGCAATAATTGATGAGTGATTGCGCACTTCCTATATTATCACCCACTAAATTCGGAAAGGCTTATTTGTGGTAAAACTAGTCGATCAGCGGTGCAGTCTACGGTTCCGTGCCTTTCCTCCTTGAGTTGTCCGCTCAAGGGTACCGGTCTAAAACCCCATAGAAACCTTACTCTGTTGCACTTTTGCATGCATCATGGTCAAACCTAGTCGAGCTAAAGTGTCGTCCGCACTATAGCTTTTAAGATGGCCTTATCCAAAAGTCCACCGGGTTTCCCTAAACCCAAACGAACGCCCTCACGTTCTGTGCATTTATTTGGAAAACTAAATGCTTCCTGCTAATTATTGATGATAAATAGTCGAGTCCGGTAGGGGTAAGGGCCTAACTTTATTTGCTTTGCAGAAAAAATGAGGCACGAAGTCCCCAGATTCGGCATGGTCTCCAACATCCACCCAAAACTGTTGATTTGGTGGGAGTATCTGCACTCTAGTGACAAAGCTATCATCAGGAAACACTTGGGTAACCTACCATTTCTCCTGGAAATTCAGCCTAACAAAATGATAATAGAGGCTGCTACCCTGTTCTGGGATCGTGAAAGGTCTGTGTTCTGCTTTGGGAACATCGAAATGACGCCTTTGATAGAAGAAATAGGAGGGCTGGCTAATCTAGTATGGGAAACTCCAGGGTTGTTGATGCCTGAGAACCGCACAGGCAAAAATTACCTCAAAATGAGGGGTATGAAAAAGGACGCAGAATTGGTATGTTTGGAGGATTCGTACATTCCTTTTGATTACTTGTACGAAAGGTATGGCTGCAGCAAATCATACTGTACCTACCATGACGAATTTGCTATCACCTCTCTGGGACACGTCCATCGCCGAGTGTTCATGTTTATGGTTTGCTTTTTGGGTTTGATCATGTTCCGGTTGAAGAAGGAAAGGATCCATACCAGGCTAGCCATGAACTTGTCATTTTCCCTCAACGTCCCCGACGTCAACCTTCCGAATGCTCAAAACCCCGCACCTCCACAAAATATCCCAAGACAGCAAAATCATCCCGGACCTCGCCATCACGCCACTCCCCCAAAGAACCAAACTCTCTCGACGCAGTGCAATGCTTGTCACACCTCAAATAACACTCCACTGCGCATCCCCGAACCTAAAAACCAAAGGACCATTTCCACACCTATAACAATCCCATCTATGTGGAAACCGTGACCCACTCCACTCCACCTATCCCACATGCATCTGAGTTTGACGAAAAGGACTTATTTATCAAGAAACTGGCCGAGGAGATTAGGAAACTGACCAGCCGAGTCCAGGGTGTTGAAGGAACCAAGGTAATTGAAGGGTTGAATTATGAAGACCTTTGTATCCAACCTGATGTCGAACTGCCCGAGGGGTAAAAACCTCCAAAGTTCGAAATGTTTGAAGGTACTGGTGATCCGAGAGTCCATCTAAGGACCTATTGCTACAAATTGGTTGGCGTGGGAAAGGATGAAAGAATCCGCATAAATCTGTTCATGAGGAGTTTGAAGGGAGACGCATTGTCCTGATACATCAGCCAAGACCCCAAGAAATGGTCAAACTGGGTAAGCATGGCGTCTGACTTTATGGACAGGTTTAGATTCAACACAGAAAGCGCACCAGATGTGTTCTACATTCAAAATTTAAAGAATAAACCCACAAAAACCTTTCGCGAGTATGCTACTCGCTGGAGATCCGAAGCCGCTAAAGTCAGACCTGCTCTAGAGGAAGAGAAGATGAACAAGTTCTTTGTCTGGGCTCAAGACCCGCAGTATTATGAACGGTTAATGATGGTTGAAGGCCACAAGTTCTCTGACATCATCAAATTGGGTGAGCGGATTGAAGAAGGTATTAAAAGCGGTATGGTTACAAATTTTGAAGCCTTGCAAGCCACTAACAAGGCTTTACAGTCCGGTGGTATGTCTAAGAAGAGAGACGTTGGAGCCCTAATGGTTGCACAAAGAGCTAAGTCCCCACTCAAATACCAAACTTATCCAACACCTCCACTTACATACCAGCACACCCCGAATTACCAAGCACCCTCACCGAACTACCAAGCTTCACCACCTTCCTACCAAGCTCCACCGCCCACATATCAACTTGTTTCGCCCAGATATTCACAACCCTCTCCTATCTACCACACTTATCATTCCCAGCAATCCCATTACCAATCACCCCCTGCACGCCAAAACTTCCCTAGACCTCGTCCCAATTTTGATTCCCGCCCTCCAAAGCAATACACTGCCATAGCCAAGCCCATTGACCAGCTGTATGAGAAGCTCACAGTTGTTGGTTATGTCACACCTATCCCTGATGCCACCCTTGAGAACCTTTCTCAGTGGGTTAACCCAAACAAATCCTGTGCATACCATTCCGACATGAAAGGACACACCATCGAAGAATGCCGCTCTCTGAAGGAAAAAATACAGGCTCTCATTGACAATAAGATTATTGTGGCAAAAGACCCTGCTCCAAACGTCCGTGAAAATCCTCTGCCAGACCATAAAGGTAGAAGTATCAATATGATTGAAATAGAAGATGATTGGGATCTCGAAGGGTCAATCGGGTTGATCGCAGAGGGCGATGAGCTAAAGAAACCCGCAGTCACTCTCAAACCAATCATAGTCTAGATTCAACCATCTGAGGATGCTGAGATAAATATGTCTATACCATTTGAGTTTGAAGCAGTGCCACCTGCAAAGCCACCAGTGCCAATTGAAGTTGAGTTTATATCTCCAGCAAATGCACCGGCACCATTCGAGGTCGCAGTCTTGCCACCCCGAACACACATTTCGTTTGAAATAAGGATGGTTGTACTAATTCCGGTGGCAATGTCAACCACGCCACTCTTCTATTCAAATGTTATCCCTTGAGTCTACACAGCCGAGGTGAGAAGGAAAGGCAAGTTCAGGTCTTAGGAAGTCGTCGCAGCATAGGGTATGACGAGAACTGGTAGGGTCTACACCTCTGAGCATCTGACCGAGTCAAGCAAGCAGGCTGCCAACCGGCCTCCCCTTATCGAAACAGGTCCCGATGGCCTTTGGAGAAAGGTATAGGCTAAGGAGTATTCAGTCATCGACCATCTGAACAAGACACCGACACAGATATCCATCCTCTCTCTGCTGCAGAATTCTGAAACACACAAAAATGCTTTGTTGAAAGTGTTGAGTGAAGCATATGTGCCAAACAACATAACTAGCGGGGAAATGGCCAATATGATAGGTGAGGTACTGGAGAGTCATAAAATCACTTTTCATGAGGACGAGCTACCACCTGAAGGACTGGGGCACAACAAAGCGCTGCACATCACCGTGCAATGCGAAGATCATTTCATCACAAGAACCTTGATCGATGGAGGTTCCAGTCTTAACATTTGTCCGTTGATAACACTCAAGAAATTGGGTAAATGGCTACATGAGATAAGGGATGGAGTGATCAATATGAAAGCCTTAGATGGTTCTCAAAGTTCCACCATGGGGGATATCAGTCTATGTCTGCAGATGGGACCGACTTGGTTCGAAGTGGATTTCCAGGTGATAGATGTGCCATCATCCTACAACCTGTTGTTGGGACGACCCTGGATTCATGCTGCTGGGACCGTAGCGTCAATGCTACATCAAGCGGTAAAATTCGAGTGGAACCACCAAGAGGTGATTATTTATGGTGACGGTAGCAACCCCATTTATAGTCGTCAAACTATTCCAGTGATTGACGAAAAAAGGAAGATAGGCGGAGGAACTTACCACCACATTGAGCGGGTCAATGTTATCAACAAGGAAAAGTGGTGGGATAGCAAGATTGAGAGCATCCTGAACTGGAAAGGATATGAGCCAGGCAAAGGGCTCGATAAGAACCTCCAAAGGATCACGAAGCCCATAAAGCTCAAGGAACATGGCACCACTTTCGGTCTAGGGTATGAGTACACTTGGCAGGAATACAACGACTGGTCGCCATCTTGGCGCGGTCCCTATTACCCTTTGGAGCAGCCGATACCTCATCTTGAGCAGACTTCAAGCAGGCCGACATTATTTACGGATCAGATAAGGAAGAAGCACTTGCAGCAATGGGGAGTTTTTTCCTAGAGGACAATGATATGGATTGTTGTGTTGTTCTCGAGGAGGAGGGGGAGGAAGGCCCTTCCATACAGACTGTAAGCAAGGGGACATATCTCAAGAACTGATCTATCAAGACAACCAAAGCCCGACGAGCCTCGGGGTAGCAAGGCTAAGCAAGCATTATTTACTGTTTTATTTACTAAATGATTTTCCTTTTCCTACATTTTTCAATTTCTGCAATAAAGACCTTCAATGTGCAAAACAGTTATTCAATCCACCAAAGCATCTTCTAAATTTCTCTTACGAATCCGATATTTATTGCTATTGTCTTCTCTCATTACTTTATTTATACAACATTACTATTACTTGTCTTGATGAATCGTTGACTGTGACATGCAATGAGACAACGCAGCAAACGGGCATTGATTCAGATGAAGACGACATACCTGACGAGATTGTCAAGGAAGTCGAGAACTTTGAGAATAGACCTAAGTCCAACCTGGACGAGACTGAAAGCATCAACCTGGGAGATTCAGAAAACATCAAGAAGATACTAAGAAAGATGATACAAAGTCACAAGCAGTGGCACGAGAAGTTATCATTTGCCTTATTGGGATATCGCACCACAGTTCGCACCTCAACAGGGGAAACTCCCTATATGCTAGTTTATGGTACAAAGGTTGTAATTCCCGCCGAAGTGGAGATTCCATCTCTAAGAATTATACAGAAAGCTGAGCTCAGCAATGCAGAGTGGGTAAGAAGCCGTTATGAGCAACTAGCCCCCATAGACGGGAAGAGAATGAATGTAGTATGTCATGGTCAACTATATCAGAACAGAATGGCCAGGGCCTTCGACAAGAAAGTCAAGCTGAGACGATTCACACCAGGGCAACTGGTGTTAAAGAAAATCTTTCTGCATCAAGATGAAGCCAAGGGAAGTTCTCTCGACTGGCAAGGTCCGTACATGGTTCATAGAGTGCTGACAGGAGGATCACTCATACTTGCAGAAATGGACGAAGAAGTTTGGTAGAAACCGATCAATTCAGATGCAGTCAAGCGCTACTATGTGTAATCTTTATGCATTCTCAGTGATGTAATTTGAACTATGCCTGACCTTATTCCCGTTTAAGAGGGGATATGTAGGCAGCCGTATGGGTTCGGTCACAATTCAATAAAAATCTATTTTTCCCCTGCAATTGGAAACCGGGGTAGAATTTTGAGTAGGGCCCTCAAAATTCCAAAGCGAGCAGCAGTCCACAAGCATTCACCCAGCCAACAAGAATTTTGAGGAGGGCCCTCAAAATTCTGAAGCAAGTTCAGCCAATCGCCGCGAGCAGCAGTCAGAGGCATCCACCCAGCAGATAGGGGCAGAATTTTGAGGAGGACCCTCAAAATTTTGCAGCAGAAGAGGTCGCAATGTCTCAAGCCATGTCATGACGTCGGTTCATCTAAAAAAACTATTTTAGATTATATATTACAAAATCATGCATATTTATTTTTTCTGAAGCAGCTTGTTTAGCGAACATTACCCCAATGACACAGACAGTGTCATCATGATCAAGCAAACGAGCCAAGCAGAGACGGCAGGAATGCGAACTAACCTTTCCCTTTTACGAAACTTACGATCTTTCTTTGGATGCAAGCACAAAATTGCAGAAGCCCCGAAACAAATTATGCGCTCAAAGGACAGATGTTGTTCCTCAAACTCGCCATGCCAACACTTATTATCAGCACAAACAATGCTTCATTATCACAATGCTCTACCGCAATTTAACACCAGCTAAGAATTTTTTTTGTCCTTCCTTAAATCTTGCATAAGGCTACCTTTCTGCCTTCAGAGACTAAACATTGTCTCCATCTGCATTCGCATCTTGCATAAGGCTACCTTTCTACCTTCCGAGACTAAACGTTGTCTCCATCTGCATTCGCATCTTGCATAAGGCTACCTTTCTGTCTTATGAGACTAAACGCTATCTCCATCTGCATTCGCATCTTGCATAAGGCTACCTTTCTGCCTTCCGAGACTAAACGTTGTCTCCATCTGCATTCGCATCTTGCATAAGGCTCCTTTCTGCCTTCCGAGACTAAACGATGTCTCCATCTGCATTCGCATATTGCATAAGGTTACCTTTCTGCCGTCTGAGACTAAACGTTGTCTCCATCTGCATTCGCATCTTGCATAAGGCTACCTTTCTGCCTTCCGAGACTAAATGGTGTCTCCATCTGCATTCGCATAAGGCTACCTTTCTGCCTTCCGAGACTAAACGATATCTCCATCTGCATTCGCATCTGGCACAAGGCTACCTTCTGCCTTCCGAGACTAAACGTTGTCTCCATCTGCATTCGCATATTGCATAAGGCTACTTTATGCCTTCCGAGGTTAAACGCTACCTCCATTTACTTCTCAAAAGCAACCAATGCCTCTAGAATTATTTATCGCGTTTTCCTTTTGGGCTAAGTTCTGCCCCTTTAATTCGCAAGGCTAAGCTCTGCCTTGTCAGCATCATGCTATTGCATCTTCATGGGCTGAAATATTGCCAACTTATCCAAAGGTGTCATCGTTCGGAGGCACCATCTTCATGGCCTGAGAACACTATGTCATGACCTAAGGATCTCTTTTATAAATTTGCATATCATTATTCAAAGGCATCATGGTTCGAAGGCACCATCTTCATGGCCTGAGAACACTATGTCATGACCTAAGGATCTCTTTTATAAATTTGCATATCATTATTCAAAGGCATCATGGTTCGAAGGCACCATCTTCATGGCCCGAGAACATCATTTCATGGCTTGCGAATCCTGCATCAAGAAATTCATGGCCCAGGACATCATGGTCTAAAGACATCATCCTTAATCGTCCAAAGACAACATTCATAGTCCAACGAGAATCTGCATCATGTTTAAATTACGCACGATATGTTTGTATTACTCATTTTCAGGTAACCCGGCAAGCAACAACCATCATGACAGGCGCGGTCCCGCCCCAGTTCTCCTAACTACCCCATAAGCTGCTTGTTCACCCAACCTTGCACTTTGCGTCCATCCTTATAAACCTTCATCGGTATACTTCGCCGATGGCTCCTGAACTACATACGGCCTGATTCCTGTAAAACCAGGGATATGTAGGCAGATCAGAAACCAGGGTGCAGCCTAAATCTCTTCAAATCGTTTCACTCGGTCCAAATTGGCCATCATATCTTTGTCCATTAACTCTTTCATCCTTTTCGGGTAAAGAGGGGCAGTTGTTGATACCCAACTTTTCCTCAAACTATTTTTTAAATTTGCATATATACTTTCAAAATCAAGTTACATAACAATTGGTATTTTTCCATAATTTTCTCATATTTTCATAAATTTATTTCTAATTTATACAGTATTTTTAATCTCTAATAATTAATTGTAAATTGCATTACAAATGATTTCAAGGACATCTTTTTCTTAATACATTATTTTTGGCCTTGTTAAGATCAAATTATTTCTCAATCGGTCAAAGTGACACCTTTTGGCTATAATTGCAATAATTTTGTAATTATAGCCTAACCATATATTTTATGCTATTTCTATCCAATAATTGATCATTTATATTTTTAAATACTGATTAACCATTTTTATTTTATTTCTTAATCACCAATTTCATTCTTCTGATTATTAGATATTTTGATTAATTTTAACTAAGCATTTAACATTTTAATTGAGTATTTAACAGTTAGCCACATTTTATTTAAATTCTAGCCCCCAATTAAACCCAAACCCACCCAATTAAACTATCCCAAACACCCAAGCCCAATACCATATCCTACCCGGCCCAACCCTAAACCAATCTGAGTTGTTGATCAAATTAGATCAACGACCCAGATTTGTATTACCTTAATTAACCTAGACTAACCCCCCGACCCCTATCATTCTCACCGGTCCCTCATCTCTCTCTCTCTCTCTAGTCTCTTCTAGAGACTTCCAGTCTCTTCTTCTCCGATGAAGATGGCTCGTCTTCTCCGGCTATCTCTCTTCCCGGAAACCATGGGTCCTCACTCCTCTTAGCTTCATGGCTCCCTCCTACACCGGGTATCACTGTCCGGAGGTCCTTAGGAGATCCTGAAGCGGTTCACCTCACCCCATGACTGTTCATGAATTCTCAGGCCACCCTTGGCCTGTCCGAGTACGATATTCCCACCTCCGGCCAAAACCTATGGTTTCTGAGCGATTTTCTCTCTTTTTTGGGTTATATCACTAAAATCCTAATTGTTGGCTCTCGATTTCTTGGATCTATGACAGATCTGGATGTATTCTGAGTTATTTTTGCTATTTTCCTTAAAGATTCTGAGTTTTCTTTAAAAATGACTCTTAATCTTCAAGTTAGGGTTTCTTAACACCTTTCTGAAAAAAGAATGATTTTCTTTCTGATTTTAAGTATTATTCTATAATTTCTATTATGTTTGCACAATTTATTTCTGTTTTTCTTTCATCTGGCTTACTATGTTGGAAACCCTAAGTGACTTTGCTTTAATCTTAGGATTCTGAGTCTGTTTTGATGATTTTGTTCGTTTAATCTGTATGTGTACATGTTTCCCACGAACGTTCTGAGTTTTTCTGTGACTTTACCATATTTTGTTCATTAGGGTTTCTGATCTTTGTGTCCTCTACTCATATCATGTTTACTCTGTTATTTCCTTTAATCATTTTGTTGTGTTCTAACTTAAATTGCTAATTTATGTGATTCTCTTACACTACTTTGCCTATTCTTGCTTATGTTATGTTTGCTCCGTACAGTTGCAATACTTTCCTTTGGTTAATATTGCCTTCTGGCGGAATCCCTGATTCCCTGTGATTGGTATCCTCTATTCTCAACTAATTTCAATATTTAAAATATTCTCTTGCCTTATTTTTGGTTAATTATGCTGTCAACTGATTCTCAAAATTTGTTCCTTAGTTAGGACTCTATGAACCTAGCCTAATTACCAGCTCTATACTTACACTATTTTGAAGTATTTCCTTATTTGTTATGTTCCAATCATATGTTGGTTTGCTTCCTTATTGGTTACCTGTTCTTA
Source organism: Nicotiana paniculata (assembly GCA_005239505.1). Lineage (NCBI taxonomy): Eukaryota > Viridiplantae > Streptophyta > Magnoliopsida > Solanales > Solanaceae > Nicotiana > Nicotiana paniculata. Next base: position 15,659 of record ML303926.1, read on the forward strand.
CCGTTTGAAAGTTAACCCCTTAATTAGAGGAAGTACTTAAACTAATTGTTTCTGATTCCTTTAATTGCTGCCTGACTTTGATCTGCACCTTATTTACTACTATTTAAAAGCTATATATACCCCGACCTCTTATTTTTTAAAAGAAACTGATATGTTCAACTCTCTCTCACACAATTAAAAAACTCCCTGCTCTCTCTCTCTTATGTGTTAGTTACTACTATTCTAAGTTAGCCGGCTGCAAGCCAAGGCTAACTATTGTGCATCTCCTACTTCCTGTTTGTGTTACTGCTTTCTTCACTTCACTGGTATGTTCTAATTTAGATTTCAGTCCTCAAACCAACGTGTTTCTATTACTGTTGTAATTCAATGTGTTTCTAATTTGTTTTTACTTATTTTTTTGTTGTTCAACATGTAACTAGGATCTTGAACTCCCCTCTGCCTGTTAAGTTTATGCTTTACTTGTCAATGACCAGCATGTTTCTATATACTTAACACATGTTTCTTATGTGAATCCCAACCTATGATTGGTACATTAGTGATCGTATTCTTAGTTGTTTGGTGTTGATATGTTAATTTAATCCAGTACTTTATTGTACCCCTGATCCTCTGAACCCTTAGGTTGTTTCTGATTGCATGCCTATATGTGTTTCTGTCTGCCACATGTTTTCCCTTACATGCTCTGTATTTGTCCCTCAAATCCCATTACTTCTGCTTGTGAGTGTTGGACTATCCCTGGTTCTTTGTGTGATGTTGAACTTCTATTCCAATCAAGTTTCCCTCTTCAAAACTGTTCTTCTTATTTATCCTTTCTCAAAACTGTTTTCTTACTTAAACCTTTTAAAAATAAAAAGCACTCTCACATATACTCTTAGAAGTCTAGGTTCTGCCCCTTCTATGTGAGCATTGCCTTGGGACCCTTGAGCTCCCTCTGAACTTTGACACATAGAGGCTGGCCATTCCATACTACACTTACTTTATTTTGGCTATGAAATCTCGGTGTGAGCACTGCTCGGGAGCCCTTGAGGTCCTTAGAGAACTCTGACACACCCGGTTATGAGAAGGTTGTGAAATAATACCTGGCATTGAGGACCTGAAGATTTGAGTCTATTATGTAGGCTTCCTATAGTTAACTCCTTATTTTCCTTCTATTTCAGTTGTGTAGTTCGTATTCAATGGACTATAATAATTAATTGTAAACAATTCTGGGGTCGGATAGTGAAAATGGGTGGGTGATATGCATGTTGTAATATAATTAAGGGTAGATACCATATTTTTAGGTTTATTTTCTCTCTATGAGCAATAGCATCCATGTTTAGGTACACCATGCCATGCATTGGATATCATGCTACTTAGGTTTTATGTGTATTCAACATCTCATCTACGCTTAAAAATCCTGCCTATAGGATAAATAATAAAATAAGTTGCTATTATGTGATTCTGCCCATGTTTTGAAACTTCACTAGAAGTACTGTCCTAGGATAAACAAACTGCAATCATGTGTCATCATGTTATACACGTAGAGATCTTGTTCTAGGTAAACAACCATTAAAAATCTATCACCTATGCTATTCCTAAAATTGTGCATAATGCTATGATTCTATGCGCATTTAGAAATCTTGTTTAAGCTATTATACATTATGTTACATTAGATATTATGCTATAGGATCGTATCTATTTAACTTCACTTAGTCTAAATACAGAACAATCCCCTGTTCTAAGAAAATGGTAATTAGTCCTTGTATATCTTCAACACCTAGAATTGCATGTTATTAACTATAAACAACCTAGAGTCATTAACAAATCTGAATAACTGTTGCATGTTATCCTACACCTAGGTAAGCCTTAGGTAATTAACTTAGAAAAAATAAAATCAGAACTGTCTTTGTGATCATGTTTAACTGTCAGCATGCTTAAAATCAGTAGGCAAGCCTGATTAAGACTTCCTTTCTAAGTTATGCAATAATCTGTCTTTGTGTTATTACCTAGATACCATGCTTTAGGATTCTGAATTAATATGGACCTTAATTGTGTATGAGACATGTTGCTTATGTGTACTGTGTGTGGAGGAATACTTGAGCCTTTAATTGTTTTCTATGCTTTCCTTTATCTGCAGTCCTACTTGTTTTGTTATCTGTCGCCTTAGAATTTTACCTTTAAAACCTGAGGGTCTGCCTAGCACCTCCCTTTAGGATAGGAGTCTTAATTTCCTCCGGGACTGATAGGAAAGAACGGGTAACAACATGGTATAGAGTTCGAGACCAACACTCGTTTTTAATAACCTTACGGGGTGGGAAGGGTATAATATGTATATGATGATCGGTGCGCTAATACCACGTGTAGCCCCTCTTCGAGGAGTGATTACCGGGTATTGCATTGATGTGATCCATATTATTATAAACCTAGGACACCTTTTATATGCTTAGCTCGTAACCCTTTTCGAAAGTTAATCTTCTTTACTGTTTTCTAAACATTTGCATGCTTAAGACTTAAATCCCCTCTTATTTGAGCCTTTACTTGTTATTTGCTAATTTTACAAATTTACGAAACCATTTTGCCGGGAACCACACATATGGATCCTGAGGGGTGCCTAACACCTTCCCCTTAGGGTAATTTCAAGACCTTACCCAAATCTCTGGTTAGTAACGTAGTTTTAATTGAACCCCTCCGGTGACCTAACGCACTGTTAAAATCGTTAGGTGGCGACTCTTCAAAATATGCAAACCCCTTTCCCAAAAGGAAAGAGTTGTCCCAACCAATGTCATAAACCCGATCTCCGTGAGGAAAAAGGTGGCGCGGCAGATCTATCAAGCCGTTTCACAACTCACACGACACAATCACAACATTACATGAATTGGAAGAAGACGGAAACACATCTGATATTCCAACACCCCTCTTTGAGGAGCGCTATACTGAAATGAACACATCTAACTCACATGAAGCCCATAATCTTGTTTTAATCCATTCACACACTTCGAGTCGATTCTTCTTGCACTGAACTAGGCTAATAGCTTGACCTGGGTCCATAATAACCCACTTGCTCTCATAATATACAAGAGCAACCATCATAGCCGGGACAAACACCCCACAATCCACAACCGACTGAACCGAACGCCTTCCTGGCATAAATCCTCGAATAAGCAATATTGCACTTCCTTATACTTGGTATAAATCTTCAACCAATCAGGTGACTGCATGTCACACTTATACAATATTTTAGTGGTTACGGTCCCACGACCTTCCACACCAGGTAACAAGTCCGCACATCCATAACACCGACCACACTAATACTGCAAACCCATCAAGAACCCATGACCAGGATACAAAGCCTTTTTCATCAAATACCGATATCAGGTGACACTGAAGATAACTCCAGCTTACTCTGAACTTTCAAATCCCTTTTTCTTGCTCGCCCGAGCTCATTACATCCTTGCCAACACCGAACCGCAATCTTTATCCTTACTTCCAATTACATACTGCTTACTGCACCTAACATGCCAATATGAAATAACGCAAGAATTCCATCATAACTCCTGAACCATTATTAGGGTGAACACTTCATCACATAAAAACCTTCTTACTCACCTAAATTCAAGAGAACCATAACAACATACAAGTGATTTCTCACAATCACCCAACATGCAAATCCTTAGGTAGTGGTCTATACCACAATAAGCCTTCCGGGACCCGCCTACACCTGCCAGGCCATATCACTTGAATGCTTCCAAATGAAATCTATTACGACGGCCGACAAGCCCCACACACATCTGCACAAACCATACACATAACTCAATCACACCGAAGGAACTGATCACTGTCGTAAGTGCGCCATTTCAACCATGGCTAACCACTATATCTTCTTTTAATCATCTTCAATTGCCTCAGGAATACTTGTAACTTCCTTCAACTCATAGCAAACTCAACCCTCACTCATCCCGAGTGACCTTGATTCACGAGACCCTACTGCCTAAATCCCGCAACCCGTCTCATACCCTCTTGATAATCTTTCTACAACCGGGAGTTTATTTCTCTCACTCATCCAATACTATCCTGCATGCTGAAAATAATATAGAACACTCCAACCATTTTCCCTTTCTCTGAAATTACGCTGCAAAAGCTCAATTCTTAATCATAATGTTGCTTGAAACCCTTAAACGCCGCATTCTTAACTTTCGAATTCATTAGGACCACTATTGAGAGTCAGCCACTCTGACTGGCCCCGAATACAATCAACTCCAAGGCTCTTCTAGCACACGAACACCCTTTTTAATGAAGCACGTAACTGAGTCACTACCCTTACAACTCGCCTATCCTTAAGCATAAATTCTGAATCTTTCAAAGCCTAACCCTGGTCCAACAGGGCCAACTTTTGCACACATTGAACAAATCCCATGAACGATCACCCTTTTACTCCTTTCCCTTAGCTATAATAACTTGACAACACGCCGACAGTCCGCAACCCCATGAGAACACAATCCTACAACCCAAACTGCAGGTGGTGGGACTCCCCCACTTAGCTCGAAGCTACTCTTGCACCACTCTAGACCCTGCTGAGATCCTTTCCCCTTTGTTGACATGATCTTTCTCAACCAATCCGTCCAATTCTTCCGAATTCTCCTGTTAGCATTCCCCAAACAATTATCTAGCACCATTCACACATTCTGCCTTCTACCGAATAGCCACTAGGATTCCTCACAAAAAATTGCCAACCACACAACTGCTAACCAACTCACATGAAATAACTCACCTGTGGAAATCACCAACTGACACCTTCTAACGACGCTGAAATGCACACTCTCTGCAACATCAATACCCCATCCTAATCCTGCTCTCATTCACCAACCTTACCAGTCCGTCCGCTCTTCATGGACATCTACTAAATGCGCTACAAAATCTTCTAATTCACCATTACGCTGCCATTCTCCCAGTTTGGTTAACCTGATTCCTTGAAGCACCACCTGACTTCCTTCATCGTATGCTGCCCAATTCAATATCATTCTCTGTAGCTCTTAAACCAGCAGATCACCACGACTTCAAACTCTCCGAGGATCATCTTTCTCGAGCTGCCTTCATTAGAAATAACTACTCAGTCCTGAACCACCACGCACCACGATCTCTAACAACCGTTTCTCCAATACTACTTCACAACACTCTGACCCAATGCAACCGAAGAGCTATAATATCGACGAACTTAACACATTCTATTCGATCAAAACAACGATACCACATCACAGGTGAATATTCCACCTCACCTGAAAACACAAAGTCTTACTACTTGTCAACTCAAACGTGACCATTTGTAGTCCTATTGCTTTTCCTCCGCCGGGCTAAAATATTGAAGTCCCGAAATCATACTATGAGAAGAACTCCCTTCAAGCCATTCATCACCCCCAACCTACGGGCAAGCATTCTACCATCATATCAATACTGCGCAATAACCAACCGTAAGCACCTTAACAACCTGAGCATAACCTCAAAGTTCTCAGAATCACAGCTACTGGCTGAAACAACATAATATTTTCCTGCAGGGCAACACCAACATCCCCAACCAACTACACATGGAAAGCACCTCGCACCATATCCGTAGCACCATTTAAATCCCTCAAATTCCTTATTCATAGCAAGCGCTTCGCGACGCATAAGATGAGTAGGAAAAAACGTAGGCATAAGCCTCGGAGGAATCAGATCGCACGATGAGGAATCAAGAAGAGAAGTACTCCTAACAGTCCTGTAGCCTCTCGAAGATAAGTACAGACGTCTCCGTACCGATCTGCAAGACTTGGTCATGACTCGTGAAACCTAAGGGAACCTAGTGCTCTGATACCACGTTGTCACGACCCAAAATCCATAAGGTCGTGATGGCGCCGGACACCACTGTCAGGAAAGTCAATCATTAAATGGTTAAGTTAAATTTATTTCCTGTTTTAGCATTTTTGAAATCATTACCTTTCACTTTATTACACGATAACTGAATAAAATCCGCCAAGTAAATACGACAGTTTAATATTTTATTTTATAAAATACATCCCAAACACATCCCAGAACCCGGTGTTACAAGTGCATGAGCAAATTCTAAGAATTTTACAATCACTACAAATCTTGTCCGAAATACAATTGGATAAGGAAATTAAAATGAAATGAATACAATACGAGGGAGACTCTGTCAGCTGCGAATCGCCTCCGGATGATGCATCTCGCCTAAGTCTCCAAACCAGCCACATCGCTATGAAAGTACCTGCGCAACAAAATGCACAGTAAGTTTAGTATGAGTACGAAAACAACATGTACTCAGTAAGTATCCCGCCTCAGAGCGGTAGTGACGAGAGGTCGACTTGACACTCACTAAAGTCCAACAAAATAATTCAACAAGATATGATATCATTAATAGGCATACGAGGATGATAAAAACAGTAAACATTAAAGATAACTGTAATTCAAATAAATACTGAAAGTAAATAAATAATTACTTATTCATTTCCCCCCCAAATATCTTGTCACTTCAAAATCCATGAAATCATTAACAATTTAGCATGCGCATACGGGATAAGGACAACCGGCCTGAGCCATCATAATAATCATATATGTGCATTGCCGAGGGTCGAACGGCCCGAACCATAATATATTTTTCAATAACGTAGTGGCATACGGCCCGCTCCCATGAGAGTGGGGGAAATAACACTTCGTTCGCGGAATGTAAATTGCGAAGCGGTCACATGCACACACAATATTAACCATAATGTATCTTTAAATCTTGGCGTACGTCCCGCTCCCATGAGAGTGGGGGAAATAACATTCCGCTCGCGGAATATAAATTGCAAAGCGGTCACACACAGTCATGCACAATCAACAGTCCACCCCGACTACATCAAGAAAATAAATACTCAAGTAAATGACAAATTTCTCTTTAATGAACGACCATTTGATCTATGTCGTGGAAAGTTCATCCAGGTCTAATTAGAAGTTCAAAAATGAGTGGAGCGAGGGGCTTTAGAGGGAAAAAAAGGGGGGCGAGCTTTAATTGAAGTAGGACTGTGAGAAGCGGAAAAACCATCAAAAAACGACGATTGTTCGTGGAGGTTTCTACAGAAAGACCCCTTGGTTCTGGCAAACGGATCACAATTACAGGTACCTGGGAGCATACCGATGGAATGAACGAAATACGAACAGTTAACATAATATGGTCATAGATCTTAGGTTGTAACTTGATCATGAGCGAATTTGTTGATGTTGCACCCATGAAGTATGGAAAGTGCCAAACATTGGGGGAGGCAGAAGGAAAGACATTCAGGGCTGAAAGAATGGAACTCGCTCTAAGGGACCCCAACTGGATAGGAATCTTCCGCCTATGGGGAGTCAAATGACGCCTTCTTAAAGCACCTGCTCGGCTTTCTTCCTTTGCCTTCCCTAACTCTTCTGAGAAGAAAGGGGATCCTAATTAAAAGTCACAAAAATAGTATTTAAATCCTTTCTCGAAATTCATTTTCCAAGTTTAATAATATTCATTAATATAACCTTATCAGGAATACAATTATCCGCGGAGGAGTCAATTCTCTTTCTAAATGATTAAGAAAGGTACACTCTAGCCTTCTTAGGAAATAAATTACAAATTCAATAGCATTATCAGTCTAATATTACTGGCAAGATCACATATACAACACGTAAGGCATGCTAGTGGGTCCTAGACCACCCGAACATAAGCATAATAGTATCTATGCACGGACTCTCATCACTTTGTGCGTACGTAGCCCCCACAAATAGTAGCACATATTTAATTAGTTCACCTATGGGGACAATTCCCCCTCACAAGGTTAGAAAAGAGACTTACCTCGCTCCGAAATTCCATAACTGGCTTCCAAGCCCTTCCGACGACTCCAATAGACGCACAACGCCCTAAAAACTATCCAAATAACGACAAACCAATGAAAATATACTCTAATATTCGTAACGAATTCAAATTATATAATTTCCCAACTCCGCTCAATGAATTGACCAACATGTTGTCGGGCCCACGTGCCCGGATTTCGAAATTTCTCGAAGATAAACTCTACCCATAGCTTTACTAACTCAAATATACAATTTACTCTAAATTTCATGCTCAAATTCGTGGCTAAAAATCCAATTACCAAATTTCTAGGTTTTCTTCAAAATTCCCAATTTTCTACAAATTTCATGTTCAAATCCATGAATATACCTTGTATTTAACTTGAGATGAGTTGGAATAACTTACCTTGACATAGATGACGAAAATCTCATCTTGAAGCTCTCCAAAAATCGTCTAAGCCATGAGAAAATGGGTGAAATGATCTAATTCCACGCCTTTAAACAATCTGCCCAGGTTGCTGCCCCTCCTTCTTCGCGAATGCACATGCTCCATCGCGTTCGCGAAGCCCAGAAATCCAAGACCAAGATCTTACTCTTCGCGTTCTCACACCAAAGAGTGCATTCGCGATGGTCAGCCTCCTCATCCCCCCGCGTTCGCACTTCAGCTCCGCGTTCGCATAAGTCAAACGGCCCTGGGCCCCCAGCTCCTTTTCCTTCTACGCGTTCGCGTAATTACCTCACACCAAGCTTCCATGTTCGCACTCCCTTTCCTGCATCGCGAAAGCCAAACCAGCATCCTTCCATTTTCCTTCTCCGCGATCGCATACCATGGACCGCGATCGCATAGCACACCAAACACACCAGAAGACAACAACAGCAAAACAAAGAAAAATGATCTGAAATTGCCCCGAAACACACCCGAGGCCCCCTGGACCCCGTTCAAATCACACGACTCAGTCCCATAACATCCCACGGACTCGCTCGAGGCCTCAAATCACATCAAACAATTTCGAAACCACGAATTGCACCCAAATCCAAAATTTATGAACTTTGAAATTTCAAACTTCCACATTCGATGTCGAAACCTATCAAATTACGTCCGATTGACTCCAAATTTTGCGCACAAGTCATATTCGACATTACGGACCTGCTCCAACTTCCGGAATCGCATTCCGACCCCGATATAAAAATTTTCACTTCCGGTCGGATTTCTCAAAAAACTTCAAATTTCTGTCTTTAGCCAGATGACTTTAAAATAACCTACGGACATCCGAATTCACTTCCAATCGCGCTCCCAACTCTAGAATCACCATACGGAGATATTCTAAGGCTCGGAAATCCCAAACGGATATCAATATCACTGAAATGCGCTTCTAGCCAAACTTAGGAAATTTCTTCAAAAATGTTGACTTCCACAATATACGCCGAAACGCTCCCGGGTTATCCAAAGCCCGATCGGGACATAGGACCAAGTCCGAAATCATCATACGAACCTGAAGGAACCTTCAAATCCTGATTCGGAGGTCGTTTATTCAGAATTCCAATCTTAGTTGATTCTTCCAACTTAAAGCTTCTGAAATGAGAATTTTCTTTCTAATCTGACTCCGAACTTCCCGAAATTCAACTTCGACCACGCCTACGAGTCATAATACCTGAAATGGAGCTGCTCATGACTTTAAACCGCTGAACGACGTGCTAGAGCTCAAAACGACCGGTCGGGTCGTTACATTCATTTTCCCACACCATTGTAGCTTAAGTATCTTCAAAGTGCAAAATCTATGTTACATTTACTAAGGCTTTTACCAATGATCAATCGTATGGAAACTTACATTTTTAAATACTGCGACTGAATTAGGGGTGGGCATAAAATCCGGAAAACCGAATTCCGAACCGAACCGAATTAATTCGGTA